>CM035805.1:15840393-15930393 GCA_020466265.1 Siphamia tubifer
ACACACACACACACACACACCAGAAACAGTGTATGAAGTCTGCAACAAAAAATAATTAAAATTCAAATGTATTTGACTTAATGATTGAGTTGCTTTGCCAGTGTCCTGTGTTTGATGTAAAAACTAAATTGTTAGGTTTTGAAGTGTTTAGCAAGTAAAACATCAGTAATATAGTCTCAATCAGTTTTGGAATAACATCTTATACCTTCTCTGATTTTTTTAACTTTGTACATTTTTGTTTTACTTTGTAGGTTGTCAGATAAAAGGGGTCTGCTTGAATAAAGTTAATGTTAAACACAGCCCTATACTCACCTTTGTTTGATCAATATAGCACCTTGAGTTACCCAGTCATGAGTATGGTTAATTTAAATATTTATGTATATAGCTGGATTTAATAAGAGGTGTTTTTGGTTTATTTTTGTTTATATGCACAGTCCCAGCAGGCTCCACTCATTCAGTGGGTGACTCTGTCAGCCAGTGACTCAGTCTGGGGTCTGGAACCTGAGCCAGCAGAACTATCTATAGTTTATGGAAGTGGGAGGGAGGCTATTGCTTTACTCAGTCTCTCACTTTCAGTTCTTGTAGGAAACAAGGAGGAAGAGTTGAGAATATAGAAGTTCTGATGTGTTTGTGTGTGTGTGTTTGAGGTAGAAAAAGGTCGAAATAAGTGTGTGTTTGTGTGTGTGTGTGTTTGAGAGAGTGGATGTGATACGGTGGGAAGCAAAAGTGGGAACAAAAGGGAGGAAATATGGCCTTAACTCGTCTCTGTCCTCTTCTCTTCCTCCTCTTCTTCCTCCCCGTCTTCACACTGGGACAACGCTACCGACTCCATCAACAACTTCAACAAAAACAACTACGTCGCCATGGCAACCTGGACAGCTTCAGCCCGACTTGCCACTTGGGCATAGAAGGGGAGCAGATTTGTGACCAGTGCCCACCTGGATATTCAGGACCCAGATGCGACAGGTAAATGCACACAAAAAAAAAAAAACCCTCTGAATGTGACAAGGTGTGCACAAACTGCAGGTTTTGACCTCCATCATGTCCAGTGTTTATCAGAACAACAACCTGAGTGTTTGGTTGTTTTTTTAGAACAGCCCTGATTATGATCCAAAAGTGAAATCCACACTCAACATTTAGTAAAAAAAACACATTCTATATGCTTCTTGGCCTAATTGTGAGATATTCACAATATTTTAGTTTCACACAACAATGCAAATCTTAAAAATGAAGCTTTAGTTACTGTCCTGATTCCAGTGTTGTACCTGTACCATATTTTTGACGAACGTGAACGACTCGTTCACTTTTGCCAAATGAACGGGAAGTTGTGAACGCGGTTATTCTGGCATTTATTGAACTGCGCTCTTATTTAGTTCACATTTCATTCTTATCACGTTGCAACCAACAAAGTTTTCAACAACAAAAAAATAAAAAATACCAGGTACTGTGAAAAATAAATAAATAATATTTTGCGTGAAAAAATCCCATCATGCCTCTTGTCTTTATTCTCATCTTTATTTACCTGAGCTAGCCCTAATTCAACTTACTTGTAATCTAGAAACTACGGATTTTGCAGGATTACAATTCTGTCTTAAGTTAATTGTAGATTGTGAAAACTGTTCAAATGTTTTGCACTATAAATATGGGAACATTAAACATTTTGCTCTCTAAATATTTTTAAGTAGTAATAGTTCTTGCATAGTTATGGTATATTATTGAGTCCTATAAGGCATAACATGGGATCAAAACACAGTATTATCATAGATGTAATTTTTATATTATTCTGAACAAATTTTGTTTACAATAATAACACAAAAAAAAGAACAAAAAAAAGAACGAAATTTTGGGATCCATGAACTTCTGAACTAATTCATATTGAGTAACTTGAAGAGAACTTTGAACTAGTTCCTAATCAAGGTGAACTTTCCCAACACTGCCTGATTCCTTGGAAATAATGCAAGTATATCTGAAGCTATTGCTGAATGAGAACAAAAATCCTGTGCTTGTTAACTGATGTTAGTGTCCCATTGTCCATCTAACTTTGTGTCTAGAGCACATTTATTAGTTGAGTGACATTCTTGTTCCATTAACTGTGACTGTGGTTTCAAATCCAGGACTAATGAGAAGTCTCTCTGGATGTTGGTCTTGTTAAAACTTCAGGCTATTCTGTCGTGTGGTGACGCAGGCAGAGTAAATATAGTCACCACCCAGGCTCACTCAAATACATTTGTATTGGAATAAAACCACTCACAGCAACAAAATTACTTGACCCTGTTGAATTATTTCGAGTACAGTGCAGACAAAAAAACACTTAGAAAACATGGTTTGTGAAAACATTTGTGTCTAAAAAGTCAGACAATCTGCGCTAGTGTGCAATTTGAGTGTTGGAGCATCAAGTGCTTTACATATATACATATATGTATATATATATATACATACATATATATATATATATATATATATATATATATATATATATATATATATATATATATATATATATATATATATATATATATATATATATATATATACATATATATTTATATATATATATATATATATATATATATATATATATTAAAGAAGAATGTTTCAACACACTTGTCTTGTAACAGAGGTAAAAAATACATATACAATATTTCATTTCAAGTACCTCTGGATCTTATTCACAGGTGATAGTAGGGTGGAGCGGGAGGTCGACAGGTGGATTGGGGCGGCATCTGCAATAATGCGGGTGCTAACCTGAACTGTTGTGGTGTAGAAGGAGCTAAGCCAGAAGGCGAAGCTCTCGATTTACTGGTCGATCTACGTTCCGACCCTCACCTACGTTCACAAGCTTTGGGTCATGACCTAAAGAATGAGATTACGGGTACAAGCGGCCAAAATGAGTTTCCCTCGCAGGGTGTCCGGGCTCAGTGTTAGAGATAGGGTGAGAAGCTGGGACATCCGAGAAGGGCTAGGAGTAGAGCCGCTGCTCCTCCGTGTCCAGAGGAGCCAGTGAAGGTGGCTTGGGCACCTTGTGAGGATGCCTCCTGGACGCCTCCCTGGGGAGGTGTTCCGGGCGTGTCCATCTGGGTCGACCCAGGACACGCCAGAGGGATTAGATCTCCTGGCTTGCCTGGGAATGCCTCGGGATTCCCCTGGAGGAGCTAACTGAGGTAGCTGGGGTGAGAGAGGCCATTTATCCTGCTGTATATAATGTATGTTATTATGGATGGAGGCAGAAAAACCAGGTGTAGAATACTGTAAAAAGTATTTCTTTTATTTTCCTTGGTCAGGATATGTACAGTCAGTCCAGCTACTGGACAAACTATTAATTATGAAAGAGCTGCGTCTATGTGGGTCTAATGCTCTAAAAGTGATATTCCTATTATATCATATTATATTGTTTTTTTTTTTTTATTTGGATCTTGTTTTTTTATTTTATTTTATTTACCTTACTAGTAAGCAACCAAATATGCTTCCTTCACTGACATAACAATTTTTAAAGTATAATAAAGTCTTGTTATGTCGTCTAATAACACATTAAGATTGACATTTTGAATTTCACAGTATTTCTAAGAGTGATTTATAAAGGGTTACGTTAACGGCTGAAAATTATTAATGAATCAATAATGAATTGATAAATGGAATTTTGAAGCTTAGAGAATTTAGAGAAAATGTAAAGTTGCTGCCAAATGTTACTTTTAAATCCTTGAAATCACAACTATTTCTGTTTTCACATTGTCACCAAATTCCAGTTCCATTGTATCCCACACTGCACCTCAACCAGTGCGTTCACACTGGTCTAAAAATCTCTATATATATGGTACCTTTGTAGAAAACATTATAGGACTGATTTACTGGGCCAAATGTACTTAGTTGTCACACAGAAGACGTCTTCACACTCCTGAGCAACAATTTAAACCGGTGTATGTCTGCTGTACTGCTTATATAACTGGCATATTGAAAGGAAAATACTTTATATTTCTCCTTTTGCATCCAATTTTCTTCTGGTTTGTCACAGAAGGCCACCCTGCTGTATAATGTCAGCTACTACTATGATGTGTGTGTTTGTCCTTGAATTGTATGCTATTCAAACTAGAATATCTCCATCAGTCCTTGTATTTCCCTGGTTATTTGAAAAGTAGGAATATTTTAAAGTTGTACTCCACAGTTTCATCTTTGCATGTCATTTATGTAGTGAATGCAAAAAAATGTTTGATTAATTTAATTTCCCCAAGGGATTTAACACCATTTATTATACAATAATTGCACATACTTTGCATATTTTCAGTGAAAATCAAATGTTTTTCAGTATTAAAAGGAGTGGTATTTTTGTTTCTTTAAAAAATTTTTTTAATTAATTATGCTTTTTCAAACATTTCCCTGTGGTCGACATAAACTGTAAATGCTATGCTTGGGTGTGAATTCTTCATTAGTTTAACCCTATTTGTGAGTAATGACACCAGAAAGGTCAATGAGCTACTTCATTCATGCTACTCCAGCTTGTTGGCTGTGCTGCTGCCTTGCTCAGACACTTCTATTCATTTATACAACCAACAACTCAACTCAACATTTTAGGTAATCATCTTGAAGATTGAACATATTTATTTTTTTATTTTTTTTACTACAGTTGCTGCTGCTGACAAACAATTACGTCATACTCAGAGAAATGTTTGCTGGAAGCAGAGGTAGGTAATTCCAGTTCCATCAATTTAAAATCCTGCCATGTATTATCAATGGGATAATTGTTGGAATCACATGTGTTCAATGAAGAGGTTTGAAACAATACATGGCAGGACTTTGACTTGATGAACCTGGAATTACCTCTGGTCAGAAATGCACATCTTGTGACATAACTGCTTATACAACATAACACATTAAGGAGAAATTAAAGCAGGTTCTAGAAATCCACTTGATTGATAACTCTGCAGCAACTGGAGGGTTCAAATTAAAACTGGATGAACTATGAGGGTCCAAATGCATGAATAAATGAACCGATGGACGGGCGGACGGACAGATGGATGGATGGATGAATGGATGGATAGATAGATAGATAGATAGATAGATAGATAGATAGATAGATAGATAGATAGATAGATAGATAGATAGATAGATAGATAGATAGATAGATAGATAGATAGATAGATAGATAGATAGATAGATAGATAGATAGATAGATAGATAGATAGATAGATAGATCGAATCAAATTTTGGTGAATGTAGGTCAAAGGTCAAGGTCACAATCACCTAAAATTGTGTTTTCACATTGATAAGAGATGAGAGAAATCAGGGATAATGGTCACTAATGTTTGATACAGATTAGTCTGTTATGAAGGCTTTGGTTTGATTTAGTCTATTTAGAAGGTTGATATTGAGTATTGGGCGGCTTGGACTTGGTATAGGGCTCAGTTGGTAGAGTGGGTCGTAGGTTGGTGGTTCGCGTCCCAGCTCTGGCTGTCCACATGTCGAAGTGTCCTTGGGCAAGACACTGAACCCCGGCTTAGGCCCCCAGTAGGACTTACCATAGACCTTAGAAACCTACTGGTGTATGAGTGAATGGGTGAATGAGAGGCTAATGTAAAGCACTTTGAGTACCATAAAGGTGGGAAAGCACTATAACTATAAAAGAGCTTTAACCTTCTCAACATTTTAAATCCAGAAGAAACTTGATGGAGTTCTTTGTCGTGTGTTGTGCTCTCTGTTCTGAATACTCCGCATGCCCCGCCGAGCTGTCCACAGCCCGGACCCCTTTGGCTGCCTCTTAGTCTTTTAATAACTCTCATTTGCTGCTGGCAGGCACATTGACTCATTGTCGGCCCTTTCTTTAACTTGTGTGTCATGGACTGGTATCCGTAGAATGTGCCACTACGACACAGACGTTGACAAATATAGTTGAGTGTCGACAGGAGGTCCAGCACTGGAAACTCAGATAATGTTAACAAATCTATGCTCTGTTTGGCGTCAACATTTAGCATTTGGTGAGGAAGACTTGAAAGGTTATCAGGCAGTGAGGCATGTGAGCATTTTGCACTTAAGCTATCATGTATTAAGACACTCTTCTGCATCTTGATTTGATTTATAGGCGCGCCGATGCTGTTACTGCTGCTCCCTGTGTCGGTTTGATACAGACAGGAACAGATATGCAGTCAGTGTAGCATGAAACTTAGAAAGCACAACTGTTTTCGATAAATAACAAGCTTAGAAATCCACAATGAAATAGTCACATTAGCTTCGATACACAAGTCTACACTGAAAATACACATAATACACACTTATGCACACAATTTCACTCCAAATGTATCTTTTATTGGTGTTTGGTCAGTTCATCATATACAGTTACCCTCTCACACTCATTTTCTTTCACACATTAAACCTATTTTGGGCTGAAGTTGGTCAGACCAGTCAAATAAGAGCATAATAAGCTATAAATAATGACATCTGTAAATGTGTGTCTTTGTTTCAGTACATTTGATTATGAAAATACTGACTTGTATAAACTATCTAAATAAAAAAGATGTGAATAACCTGAAAAAACTGAAATATTCTGCCTTAATTTATCGTTTTTACACTTGATAACGGACAGAGCATAGTTCACATTGTGTTCTATTTTCTTTACACATTTCAAGTTGTTCATATTTGTTCAGACTATTCAGATTTTATTGTTATAGGATAGTTTATAATAATTATATTCATTTTCAGTTGGTTTGTCTGTATTGTTTGTAAGCAGCTTTACACAAAAACTACAGGACCAATTTCTAAAAAAAAAATTCCAGAAAGGGGTGAGATTGTCTAGAATAAATGCCATTAAACTTTGATGAATGTAGGTCAAAGGTCACAGTCACCAAAAATGGGTATTCACAATAATAAGAGATAGGGCAAATTGGGTCAAATGTGGGCAAGGGGGCGGGGTTTGTTGTGCCGGGCACCACTTGTAAATGTTTTCTTTTTTTTTTTTTTTTTAAGTTGCAATTACTTATAGGCATAATGTAATATTATTTCTTTCACATCTAGCTGATAAGAAAATAAAAAGTAGGTTATTGTACTATTATTATAAAAAAATATGGAGTCATTATTAGTAGGTTATTGTACTATTATTATAAAAAAAAATATGGAGTCATTATTAGTAGGTTATTGTACTATTATTATAAAAAAAATATGGAGTCATTATTAGTAGGTTGTTGGGTAACACTTTATAATACCTACTATGTATTAACCATTTGTCACCCATGTGTAAATTGTTTGATCATGATATATTAACCAGTTGTTACCTATTTATTAATATTTATTAATGTATTGCTTATACACAATCAATCATAAAGCAGTTATTCACATGTCTACACATGGTTTGTTTATAGAAGAGAGAACAGATGATTTGTTCATGATGAATTATGTAAGAATAAACCATTAATAATTAATAAGTAATTAACAAATAGGTAATAAATGGTTAATACATAGTGAATTGTTACTGGTTATTGTACTATTGTTCTAAAAAAAAATGGAGTCATTATTAGTAGCTTATTGTACTATTATTTTACATGAGGTCACATTGGTCTGTATGTGGAACCTGAACTAAAATAAATTTGGCAGCTTTGACTGTGGAATATTTGCCCCTGGGCTGCATGTTTGAGACCCTAACCCTGCCTTAAAACATTATTTTGTGACACATGTGGTAGCCTTGGTTGTGTAGTTAATCATTTCAGTTTCATAGATTTTAAATCTAAAGATGCACAAATAAACACAGCATGAAAGTACATGAATGCTGGCACATGTTATCTATTTGTGATGTCTAAGGATTTACTTGACTTCTTTTCTGTGGTGAAAATTGACACCATAATTGTATGTATGCTGGGTATTATAAAAGGATGATCAAGTGCCGTGACATGCCGCAGTATGTGACAGCTTGTCTTTAAGCTTTAAGCTCTTTCAACTGGCATCATTATCAAAATATACCCAGAATAAACCAACAACACATTACCTTCATTTTTATTTTTTTATTTTTTTTTTAAACACGGTAATTTCTGGTGATGTTTTATATCCAGTTGTACTTATTAAGTATAGACATAACACATTTTTTTAGTTCAGCGGCCACATAAAGTATAATTTTAACCATTAAAATAATGGTAGAATATCTTATAAATATGATATCTTCAAATTTCCTTTATTTTAGTACAAGAAAATTTAAATAAATGCAATTTTAGCACTATTATGCCTCAGTTTGTCATTTACTTTTATAGATTAATTCATTTATTATACATAGCCTGTAGAAATGAATATGAAAGTGAATGTTTTTTTGTCTGTGGCAACATGTTTAGAGCATAGTTATGTGATTAAATGCCAGGATAATTATTAAAATTGAGTAATATACATAAATAAGAGAAAAAATATATATATATATTTTTTACCCTATTGCAGAGCCCTAGAAAGTATTTCATCATTTACATATCGTTAGCCTCATACCATAATTGCCTAAGTCAATTTTTGGTGAAATTGAGATTTTTGCATAACTTTACTCCCCTCCCACTCCTGCATCATCCTGTCAGAACACTCATAAAAAACAAAAAACAAGTGCAAAAATATACCTGCCCAAGTCATTCATTTGACTTAGGCAGATTGAATTTATGCAAAATGGCAGAAAAGAGAAAAAAAGAAGTGAAACTGCTTCAGTCAAAGGCATAATCTGCCTAAATAAATTTTATTTCATAAAATAAATGATGTTGGGTTTTGTTCTTTTTTCATACTTTTCTTCTCATCTACTTGAATATTCTGTGAAAAAATCAATAAAAAAAAAATATGGATGTGACTTTTAGAAAACGTGTTTTTTTTCTTTCTCGTTTTCCGAAAACACCAAAAAAAAATGACTTAGGCAATTATGGTATGAAGCTGACGATATATTATTTCAAAAGCATTTGTCAGTCCCATAGGATACAACCAATAAGTCTATACAGTTTTTGAATCCACGTCTGTGAATGCTTTCAGTTCAGTTCAGTTCAATTTATTTCGAGCACACAAAATCATTAATACATCAATCAACATAATAATAAATAAATAAAAAAATATATACTTGAAAAAGAGTGGGAAGAAGCAAATTTATAAACTCTCACCCCTCCTGTACAAACCAATACTCCCAGTAGATTCCACTTCCTACTATTTCCCATCAACACAAACATCTATAATCATATATTAACACATTCTCCCCTCACACAATCTGATTTAAACCATCAATTCAGTTACTGTAATATCAATCCTCTTTGAATATGTATCAAACAAAACAATCTCCATCCGTAATCAAGAGAAATAAGTAAATGAATAAACCAAAAAATAAATAAATAAACAAAGGAACACCCAAATAAAACGTATTCATTTGCACATTTGTCGTCTTCACAAACACATTCATATAAACTTATTTTTAACACATTTTTTAATTAATACATACAAACACATCCTTGAAGGAAACACCAAATAAATATAAATCAATAATTAAATAAATGTAGAAAATATTAAAACACCATCATTTATCAGATTCATCAGAGCAGTTTTTCCAAATCTAGACTGCAGTGTTTACTTATTTGTTAGTTGTGTGTTAATACATGTACAGTGCCGCATGTGTACACACGATGCTACTAATATTACACAGTACAAATGTGAATACAGATCCTTATTCTTGCGCGCTGACAGTCAGTGAAAGGGGAAAAGAGAAACACCGTGGGTTCCTTCATTGACTCAGGCTGACATTAATGAACTCACATCATGCAAAATAATATTTTATTACTAATGACAGTATTAAAGAGGTAATCAGATGCTGGTTGACTATTGCGGTACTATTCTAATTGATACCTGCTGCACAGTACCTGCCATTACACTTCATTATCTACAGTGCTTTTGTTGTTGTTAGTGATAATTAATTGTAATGTGCCAATTTGTCTGTATTATGGGCCTTAACAAAATAAGCCACTCTATTCCTCCCATGCTAATAGGCTATCCACTCACAGCTAAGTGATTCTGTTTTTCAATTTCCTGTCCATAAACAGCCATTTAGGGTTTAGCTGAAAGCACTTTAAAGTGGTTACCGAACAATTAAATTGTCAAAAACACTTTGAGTTGAAGCTGCTGTTTAGGGTCCCTATATCTGCATGATGGTGGTATTAAAAAGTATTTGACATTAATTTGCATGGAGGTGTCAAAATGCTGATGTGTTGCAATGATCAACATTGTGTCTTAGGATTATTCATAATTAGAGTTTATTATTAGCTATAGACATAATATTTAAAGAAGTTCTGTTATGTCCCAGAGGTGAAATATATTTGGAAGGACACCAGAGGACACCTGGTTCATTGAAATACTTTTATTTATTTATTTGTTTATTTTGTTCAGGCTTAGTCCAAAAAAGAAAAGCTTAAAACACCCCCTTTAAACCCTTTTCCCGAAGTAACAAAAGAAAAAGACCAGAGTGGACTGGCTAAATAAAAAAAAAAAAAGATGGTGCGCTGGACAGGACAACCCTGACAAACAAAACAACAAAATAAGTCCTACCAAAAAGAAAAAAAAACAGGACGTCCAGATCCATGTGGTTAAACAAAAATGCTGGCATCAGAGGTCCTACATCAGGGGTCTCAAACATGCGGCCCAGGGGCCAAATGCGGAAAAGGTTCCAATGTGGCCCCCAGGATGAATTTGCAAAGTGCAAAAATTATATATAGTAAAAGTTGTGGAAGTGATTTTAGTTCAGGTTCCACATTCAGACCAATAGGATCTGAAAATGATAGCAGAATAACATATTAAAAAATATTACTCCATATTTTCTTCTCATTTTGATGTGAAAATAATGTAGATTATACCTATAAATAATGACAACTTCAAATTTCTGTCTTTCTTATAGTGGAAAAAATAACATTAAATTGGGAAAATATTTACACTTACAAACTATCCTGTAAGAATAAAATGTGAAAAACATGAAGGAATATGAACAAACTGACATTTATAAAGAAAATTAAGCACAATTTTAACATTTAAGTGTTGTTGTAGTAGATCTGATCCATAATGTACATGTGTAAATGATAAATTGAAGCATAATATTGTTAGACTTGCATGTATTTTTCTTGAGATATTTCAGTTTTTTTTCAGGTTATTCACACCTTTTTTGTTGGATAGTTTTTTTTTTTTTTAAGTAAGCTCATAAGGTCATACATAGAGTCAGAATGAGCAGTTTTTTTATTGATTGATTGTAACAGTCATTACTGTAGAAATAAGTGTCCCACACACTGTCCATTCAGCTTGCAAAAAAATGTTAATATAAGCAACAGTAGTAAAGTTTTGGACCCACCGTTAGTTGAACACAGCTGTGCCCCCCTGCTACCTCTGTCAGGGTAGGTCATATATTTGCCTGCTTGTCGACACTGTTTTTAAATATTTGCTTGAAAAGGTCAAGTAGCAAAGTGTGCGGGATACCTCTTTTCTTCTACATTTGAACCTTATGGTCCCTTGAAGACTTTTTATGTGTGCACCATTAAATATCAGAACTGTACAAATGAATGTGCATAAAATACAACAGCATCGTTATAAACACTTAAACACTTCCAACACTGATGAACCTCATAGACTTAATACAAATTTACACACCTTTAAAATGAATACCTAATTAAAGAAAAAAAATATATATAAAATTAATACCTAAGACTGAATTAAATATAATTAAAATTAAATTAAATTAAATTAAATTAAATTAAATTAAAATAAAATAAATGTAAACAAAATAAAATAATATAAAATAAAATAAAATAAAATAAAATAAAATAAAATGTAAATGTAAATGTAAATGTAAATGTAAATGTAAATGTAAATGTAAATAGAAATATAAATTTTCGATGAGAGGTATTTTTGCTTCTGGTTCTGTCTGTTTGTCAGCAACTTTACACAAAAACTACTGGACCAATTCCCATGACATTTTCAAGAAAGGTATGAGATAGTCCAGAATAGATCCCATTAAATGTTGGTGAATGTAGGTCAAAGGTCACAGTCACTATGAATGTCTTTTCACAATAATAAGTCATAGGGCAAATCAGGTCAAATATGTGCCAGGGGACAGGGTTTGTTGAACCTTTCACCACTTGCTGCAGCTTTACATACATTTTGGTTTTACTGTCTCTTGAATCCTACTTTCTCTAATGTTGCATAGTAGAATGAACAATTTTACACAATTTTTTTAAGTGTTTTCAGATCACAAAAAGGCTTATTAACTTTGAATTGTTCATATCTCTGTTTATTTTGACATTGTGGTTGTAGTAGTTTTCTACCTGGTCATAAGAGATTAGATGGAAAACATGATTGTCTTTTTATTATATATAAATATATATTATTTATACCTTTAGTCCTATCATTTTAACATAATTTTCTGTACTTTTTACTCCTTACATTTCCAACATAATCTTATTTTAAGTTTCATCTTGCATCACTTCCCAACATCAACACTGATTTTAATCTAAATAAATGTGATTGTAACACATCAAAAAAGACAATTGCACTGTGCATATGATGACAAAATGACGAGAGATGACATAAAGGATGAAATGAACAAAGAAGGACTGTGTAAATAGGTTAATAATGAAACAGATTTTTCCATTGGAGTGAAGTTAATGCTTGTTGTTTTTTTAGCATTTTGTAAAATAATAGATTAAGTGGCTGGTACAAAGGTTGGTCAGAGGGATACTTTTGTACTTCACCTGTTTTGTACACTTTAAATTGAGCAAAAATAATGTTTACTGCTGTATTTTTTTACACGAGTATCTGCACTTGACCTTTAATGCCTCCTCTTCTTTTTCACTTCTGTTCAGTCACATACATATATATTATAAAATGTCTTAAAACACACACAAATTACAGTAAATCTAGTAAAAAAAAAAAAAAAAAGGGTTAATGACAAATACAAGGGAGGTCACACACTTTTATTTTTTTTTATGCTGTACATCACAGGTGTCAAACATAAGGCCCGGGGGCCAAATCCGGCCCGGGAAAGGGTCCATTCCCGGCCCTTGAGATGAATTTGTGAAATTCAAAAATAGATATTAAAATGTTATTAAATAATCACTTTAGTTCAGGTTCCATGTTCAGACCAATTCAATCTGAAGTGGGTCAGACCTGTAAAATGCTATCATAATAATCTATAAATACTCACAGCACAATTTTTTCTTGTGGTAAATGTAAATATTTTCACATATTTATGCTAAAACAAAGTATAATCTCACAAAATGTTTGAATAAACTGTGAATAAATATAAAGAACCTGCCGTCTTTCAAGAGTAGTCAATGCATTTTTAAGAATAATCTGCCCATTATTAAATATTTTGTGCATTTGTAGACCCACTATGATCTGCAATTTATAATGAACAAGTGGAAATGATAAAAAAAAAAAAACAAAAAAACAATAGGCTTATTTTTTTCACTTGTTTCATGTTACTCACATTATTTGAAAGAATAATTTTAAACATTTCCATTTCTTAATTGTACTTTATTTCACTCTAAAATATAGAGATTTTTTTCAGATTATTTCTATTTATGTTTCTATTTCACTGGTTTAGCTAAATGTGGCCCCTCAACTAAAATGACTTTGACACCCCTGCTGTACATGTTCACATTTCTATACAATAATGCAGAGACTGAGAAATGCACATTTGTGGTTATTAAAACTTGACTAAACCAATAACCAGTCAAGGATTTTAACATGTTAATGTACATTATACCATTCTGTGGCATGGTGACAAATGACAAAGGTATTTAACTAATTGGTATTAATCATAAATACAACAGTAACAACAACAGTAAAATGCATCTCAAACAAATAATGGACGTTGGGGGCTCAAGTTTTGGATATGTTCGAGGCAATAAGAGATGTGAAATGTCTTTTATGAGGAGAAAATGCTGATACTCCTCCAGTTCCACTGACTGAGTGCAAGAAAGGCACAATTTTAATGTATTGAAGCAATTTAAGACTGCATGATTGAACTTTGTGCTTTTGGCAGCTTCAAATGTCAGCACAGTTGACTATTGAAAATTGTAAAAGTTAGTCGTACTAAAACAAGAGCAGACCTTACTCGACCTTTTCTTTACCTTGACTATTTACAAATGTTAAACAGAAAAAAGAAAATGACAAAAAACTACAAAGTGCTTATTTATATGAAAATTCCATTTTGCAGTTTTGACTTCATTTATTTTGCTTTGAATAATATGAAATAAAAGTGAAACCAAGATGTGCTTTAAAAGTTATGGGAAAAATAGATGAGAAAGGAGGGGTGGCTGTCTTCCCCAGGCGCCAACTCCCCATTTATAACCCTAAAAATAAAAGAACATACTGTAGCTTTTATGATCCCAGCTCCCTTAGCTCCCTCTCTCTTTCTGAAAGTGTGCAGCAGTTGTGTTCACCGTCTGCTTCCTGTACATGCTGACGGTTCTGACCAGGTGTTTGACCTCCTGATATATCTCCCTCACACGCTCTGGACTCTCCACTATAAATACCTTCACTTCCTCTGGAAACTGTTTCTACATGCAACTACAGAGGCACAAAAGCAGAGTTTCTATTGAATAAAAGTAAAATGAACTGAAGTAAAATGACAAAAACACAAAAATAGCCTTTAGTGAAGTTAAGCTAGAACCAAACTGCAGATAAAATCTTCTTTGTCTTGGATTTGAGCCATTTTTTGTGTAATATATGATCCTGCATATCATATTTATCTCATGTTTTCTAGATTTTTCACATGTTCTCTTTCCTAAACGTAGCCTCAGAATGAAATAAATAGAATAAAATCTTGTTTGTCTTGGATTTGAGCCATTATTTGTGTAATATATGATCTTAGATATCATATTTATCTCATGTTTTCTACATTTTTCAGATGTTATCTTTCCTAAACGTAGCCTCAAAACAAAAATAAATAAAATAAAATCTTGTTTGTCTTGGATTTGAGCCATTATTTGTGTAAAATATTATCTTAGATATCATATTTATCTCATGTTTTCTACATTTTTCAGATGTTATCTTTCCTAAACGTAGCCTCAAAACAAAAATAAATAAAATAAAATCTTGTTTGTCTTGAATTTCAGCCAATATTTGTGTAATATATGATCTTACAAATCATATTTATCTCATGTTTTCTAGATTTTTCACATGTTATCTTTCCTAAACGTAGCCTCAGAACTCTACAACAATGAAACATGGTGCAGTATGTGTAGAGACATGAGGAAACCAAATTTTTAAATTTTTTTTATTTTGACTTTATTTGGTCCTGAGGCTACGTGTAGGAAAGATAACATCTGTAAAATCTAGAAAACATGACATAAATATGATTTGCAAAATCCTATATTGCACAAATAATGGCTGAAATCCATGACAAAGAAGATTTTATTTTATTTATTTGTCTGTTGTTTCAGTTTTGTGATATCCCAACTTCATTAAAATCATCTTTCCAGAAGCTTCCAAAAGCTTGAGAATTTGGGAAAAACCGTACAGATTTTTTATTTTCACGCAATTTGTGGGTCAGTGGAAAAAACAACTAGTGTGAAAATTAAAAACACTGTACAAACAGAAGTAGCAAATAAGACAACACACACACACACACGCACACACACACACACACACACACACACACACACACATGCTTTGTTCCTCCCTTATCAAGGGGTGACACTGGTGCCAGTACAATCTTCCACTTGACTAGGAGGACGTACTTACAGCCCAACACACAGCATCAGAAATGCACACACACGTACAAACACTTGAGCAGCACACACACACACACACACACACACACAGAAGCTAATAAACCAGTTCTATTGAGTACCAAGGAGGGTCAGTGGTAATAATGGCTGGCTGCTCTTGACTCTTTCTCTCTCTCCGTCCTTTCTTTTTCTCTTCTCTCTGAATTCAATTCTCTTTTCAATGTGACGACCTTTCTCCCCTCTCCATCTCTCTATCTGCTTCCCTCTAGTCTGTCTTTTCTCTTCGCTCTCTTCCTCCTCCTCCTCCTCCTCCTCCTGCTCTTCTTTCATCTCTATTCTCCTTTCAGCGTCTACAGCTTTATGTCAGGCCTGTGTTATTCTGTTCTTGCCACACGACAGCACACCCAGGTTAATACATTTGGCTGCATCTGAACGTCCTTGTGTTGTTAATCAAATTGAAGTGATGAAAATCAAATGAAAGATTTTCTTTGACTTTATCTTTATCAAACAGCTTTTCAAAATTCCAGTTGTTTTTGGGTTGGTTTTTTTTTTGGGGGGGGGGGGTTTGTACTGTTGGTTGGTTTTTGTTTTTCTATCTTAACTATTTTTATTCAACACAAAACCATTAGACTCTCAAAGCAGATTAGCTACACCTCTTGCATCAGGTTTATGAATATATTTAGTCAAACCAGTGCAGTTTTGGAACAAATTGCCTGAAGACACTAGATAATTTCTTTTAAATCTCTATTAAAACTTTCATTTCATATCTGTTTGGCTCAGGACTGTTACCCTGTAGCTGTCTGTGAGTATAATTTGAGATGCTGTCAGTCACTGTTTGTGTGTATTTGCCCAATATGAATTATACAGCAGCTACGATTAGCCAAGCAATCCCACTAGACACATCGCAACAAATTTCTATGGAGCTGAGCTTAAGTAATATATATTGGGTCATCTGAAATTGACTGCAAGTGGGTTATTACTTTTTTATCTTTATTATTTATTATTATTATTATTATTATTTATTATTATTATTATTATTATTATTATTATTATTATTATTATTATTATTATTATTATTATTATTATTATTATTATTATTATTATTATTATTATTATTATTACTGTTATTATTTTATGTTTAAAGATTAGAATGTAGAACATAAAACTCCCACTACCTTCTGGAATACATTTTCTGCATTTTATTAAAGTGATTATTCTAAATTAAATTTATACAAAGATTGTATTCTGTTGCTATAGCTTGAAAATACTACAATTTCCTTATGCATATTGTTTTTCGGAGGGAGATTATTTAATTTTTTTAATCCTCAAAGACCCAAACTGCCAATGGTAACTAAAAGCATCTATTGATCTAAAATGTTTGATAACTTTTGAACCACTAATCCTATCAATACATCAAAATGGTTTGAGTTAAATACAATTTTCAGCGTTATCCGATGGCTTTCTTTTTTTTGGGGGGGGGGTGTTCAAAGACTTTGTAGTGAACATGGGGACACCATTATCTTCTGCAATATTGATTCACTGCTAAAACATGTATTCTGATGAATGGTGGTGGTTATAGATGTGTTAAGAAAATACATAATTTTCAGTGAAACATTTGAAATACAGGAGTTAATATTAGAATAAATGATCATACGTCATTAGGTAAGGTTAAATATGGAGAAAAAAAATGAGAAGTTACTTAAAATAGTTCCAAGTCTTTAGGAATTAAATACATTTTCAATCAAATTTGTTGGTTGGTGTAAAATAAGATGTTTTATTTGAAGACAAAATGTCATAATTGAAATATGCTCAAACTGAAATTGCATCGTCACACTGCTTCTCTGCTTCCCAATAGATGCTCGACCGGATACTACGGCCAACCCACGGTGCCAGGGGGCTCCTGCCAGCTCTGTGATTGCCATGGCAACCTGGACCTCTCCATACCTGACAGCTGTGATCCAATCACAGGCCAGTGCCTGCGCTGTCGCCAAGGCTATGGCGGCGGGGCTTGCGACAGTTGCGCTGAGGGTTACTATGGAGACGCAGTGACAGCCAGAAACTGCCAACGTAAGTCGCCACATTAAAATACAGTTGAAAACTGTTGGGGTATTTGTTGAGATAAAGCTTCTGTACGGCCACAGAACGTAAAATTAGATGGTTACAGTAGGTAGGAACAAAAATTATAATTCAAAATGAAAACTTTTAGTGTTAACATGTTTGGTTCTTCCACCCAGCTGTCGCCCAGGGCTTGATTTTGGAGAATTTGTTAGATTTCCTCAGAAGTGTGAAGTTCTTGACCTGAATTTGTTATATAAAGAAAACTGAGAAGAATTTATTTGAAAACATCTAGCTCAAATGCAAGTCACAAACTCTATAATCAGAGGTGTTAAAAGTACTCACAATCTGTATTTATGTAGAAGTATAGCTACTTATGTGAAAAGTAGAAGTACTGATTCAACTCTTCTAGTAGTAAACTCTTCTAAGTAAACTGAAATGAAGTACAAAAATAAAATGGAAAACTTTTTTTTTTTTTTTTTGCCATGAATGAAATAATCCTTATTTACATAACCAGGAAAAATCTGAAAAGTTTCAAAAGTATCAAAATTAAACCATTTAAAAGTGAGATACTGTGTTGAAATTGTGTTCCATCGGGTTACAGTACTCAGTTTTGTGGGTATGGACCGAAAATTTAGGAAAAAATAAGTCACAATTGAGATTAAAAATTCATTGTGAGATTTTTAAAAATGTTATAAATATGAAAAAAAAATACAGAATTTTAAGATAAAATGTCAAAATTATGAGATAAAAAGTAAAAACTATGAGATATAGTCAGTTTGAAAAAAGTAATGAGTCTAAGGAGTAAAAAGTACAGATATTTATGAACAAATGTAGGGAGTAAAAGTAAAAAGTTTCCAGAAAAATAAATACGCAAGTAAAGTACAGATACTTAAAAAATACAGTAATGAAGTACTTTTTACTTAGGTACTTTCCACCTCTGTCTATAATACTCATATCAACTATAACCTTGGGGTAAATGAAGGTGGGCACAGATGTAAGTTATCATTGGTTGTGTTTGTGAAAGTGTTTCCTTTCCATCAGTGGTTCTTCACCCTGATCCTCAAGGTTCACTATCCTGCATGTTTTACACATGATTCAAATGATCAGCCTGTGTTCCAGCTCTGCAGAAGTACGATAATGACCACTAGATGTGTTGGTACAGGGGAACCTTTAAAACAGGGGTCTCTAACTCATTTTGTTCAGAGACTGATTTCATCACCAATGGGCCAGGCCAATAAAATGAAACCTATAAATAGTGACAACTTCATTTTTTTTTCATTGTTTGAGTGCAAACCCCCCCCCCCAAAAAATAAATAAATATTAAATTATGAAAATACTTTTATAAATTATCCAAATGCAAAAAAAGTTACATTTCATAAGGAAAATAAGGGTAATTTTAACAATATTCTGTCTCAATTTATAATTTCTCCATGTGTTTTATTTCTTTATTTTCTTTATTGTCATTGTTCACAGAACAACGAAATTGAAAAGTGCAGCCACTAAAATGCATAGTGATAAATAACATAAATCCACAACACAACATTTAAAACCATAAAAGCCCTATAATCCTAAAAAACACACATTAAAATCAAACATTAAAATCATACACACTAAAATCATTCATGTACCGAGTTCAGTACATGAATGGCATCCACATAAAAACTGTTCCTGAGTCTGTTCATTTTATTATGCACATGTTAATGTTACAGGATAGTTTGACAATGTCATTTTTTTTTCATAATTTTATATTTTTGCAGTAAAACAATGACCAAAAATTGAAGTGATTTATAGGCAAAGAAAATTTTTTGAAGAAAATCTGGAGTCATTTAATCGGTTATTATGTTCTAATGTGGGCCGTATTAGAACATCTGGTGGGCCGCATTTGGCCCCCGGGCCACATGTTTGACACCCCTGGTCTTAAGGGTTAAGAACCACTAGTTGACATGACATGGATTTTAATTTAATTCCATTTTATTTGTAGAGCTCTATATCACCACAAAGTTGCCTCACAGGACTTTATGGAGTTAGTTGCGTATGAAAAGAGTCAAAATAACAGTAGATGAAGGAAATGGATTAATATCCCAGACATCCCCTGTCCTTAGACCTTCCTTCTCTGCAAGAAAAAAAAAAAAAAAACTCAAGGAGAACCATCGTAAAAGAGAGATCTGCTCCCATGGATGAACAAGCTGATGGATGTGCATTTGTATAAAGATACAGTAGGGAGAGGGAGGGAGGGGGGGGGGGGGGGGTGACAGGGGACATCTATGCAAATGAGAAAGGTGAGGGTGGGGGAGGGGGTCAAGGGTCACAGCCTCACAGGTAGGGTCAGGACACACAGTCCGGTCCATTTCCCAAAGTGTCCATGTTGACCTTGATGTAATACAGATCATACACTGATTAATGCACCTGTTTGATGTTTCAGTGGCCGCTTCATTACACAAAGCTATAGTAGACGAACAAGAATATGGAGTGATGCCATCATTTTTAGTTTTCCTGCCCACATGGATACTTGGAATTTGTATACATCGACACAGAAGATAACTGATAAACTTATGGATGGATTTTGAAGAAACTTGCAGGATGTGTTGGGAGTGTCATCTAGAACCCAGGATCTGATCGGGGGGGGGGGGGGGGGGGGGTAACTCAGTAAAAGTACTTCACTACTGTACTTAAGTAGATTTTTTTAGGTATCTGTTCTTTACTTGAGTATTTATTTTTCTGGCAACTTTTTACTTTTACTCCCTACATTTTTGTACAAATATCTGTACTTTATACTCATTACATTCTCACAATAGACTCATTACTTTTACAACTAAATAGATGTGACAGTATGAAAAATAAGTCACTGTGACTTTATATACCATAGTTCTATGACTATTATCTCACAGTTTTGACGTTTTCTCTTAAAATTATCCATTTTTATCTCACATTTATAATTTTTTTTTTCAAATCTCGTGAATTTTCAGCTCAATTGTGACTTTTCTTTCCCAATTTTTTGGGTAAATTTCCCGCCCATATCCACAAAACTGAGTAACTGTGACTTGATCAAACACATTATCTACACAGTAACTCACTTTTAAAGGCTTTATTTGAGATACTTTTGAAACTGTTCTGATGTTTTTTTTCTAAAGTATTATTGCATTCATGACAAAAAAGGAGTTTTACTTTTTACTTTTGTACTTTATTACAATTGAGAAGTTGTACTTTCTTTTACTTTTACTTAAGTAGAAGAGTTGAATCAGTACTTCTACTTTTACCAGAGTATTTTTTTCACACAAGTAGCTGTACTTCTACTTAAGTACAGAATGTGAGTACTTTAAACACCTCTGGATCCAGAAGACTTTGAAATGTATTGTCCATTTACCGCAATGTACTTTTTGAATTATCTTGTTAACTGACAGACAGACAGACAGACAGACAGACAGACAGACAGACAGACAAAAACATAACCTCCTTGGTGGACATAATAATAGTTGCAGGACCTGCAATGTTACTATTGCACACATGTACATTGCGATGTCGATGCTCAAACAGCTGTAAATGACACAGTTAAATAGACATAGTAAGTGTTTAGTTCAGACGTTTTAAAACAAGGCTGGGCAATTAATTTTCCTATGGGGCCACATGAGAAATGTTGATAGTTATTAAGGACCGGATTAATTCACCCATAGTTCTATTCAATATCGCTTAAAAAAACTGTAAATGAAACAATACAATGAAAATATAGAGCCCAGAATACAACTATTTAATGAATATTCACAAAAACATTTGTGAAAATGTAGAAAACCAGCTCCATATTAACTTTACATAAAAAACCATAACTGTACATTTGTTTGTGTGTCCCAGTTCCTTTTCTGACTTCAATATAGAAATACTTAGAAGTCCATGTTTTGTTAAAATCTTACCATTCTTAATCAACTTTTCTTTCATTTTTTTTGGTGTTTGTTGAAACTGAGCAACAAACCAATTTGGTACATAAGCCTTATGCTGAGCGTGAAAAAAAAAACCTTCATTTAGCAGATTCTTCAAAATAAAAGCTGTATAATATATATTTGCATTGACTTTTAATTTGCCAGTGACCTCATGTGGGCCGGTCAGGGCCAGCTATGGGGCCGCATGTGGCCCCCGGGCCTTATGTTGCCCAGGTCTGTTTTACAGTCTGATGAGGATGATGAAGATGATGAGGATGATGAAGATGATGGATCCTCTGTTCAGATATAACCCATTTGTGAAAACAATTGTCATTTTGCGATGAAATAAAAACATATAGTGCGCTATCATAATAACAACAGGTTAACTTTTTTTTCTGCTGTTTTCCAGTGGTGTAGCCTCAGCATCTCAGTAAGACCCCCACCCTGAAGACTAGTACTTTCACCATGAAACTCAATTTTGTATAAATGATACCTTTAATCCCTTCACTAAAATGGTGGCTAGATTGTTCACCATCTGGAGTGTGTGTGTGTGTGTGTGTGTGTGTGTGTGTATGTGTGTGTGTGTGGCAAGCAGCTGTGTGAGTAGGAGGTGTGATGTCGGAGCGGCTCGCTGACTGCCAGCTGTGTTTAAGAGTGAGAATAAAAACCATACCTGTTAAAAAAGAGGAAAAGACTGAAAGGATGGGCACAAAAAAAAAAGGAAGTAGATGGCAGCTAATGCACATGTACAGATGGTGTTTGTTTGTGAAAAAAAAACAAAAAACATCATTATACCTTTGTTGTTTACGAAAAAAAAAGAAAAAAGTCTAAGCAAGCAGACGGGCGGTGGGCTACTGTAGGCCCCTCACAAAGAACCATAGACGGGCAGACGATAAACGGACAGATAAAAGCGTCGGACAAGCACAAAAGCAGGTGGACGTCCTGACAGACGCTATTAATGTGTATTTGATAGTCATTGTTCTGTAGTTGTTTCCCCTCTCCACCCAGCTAAATGGTTATTGATTAATCAGCCTGATCTATTGCTCTCCTACAGTGCTGATCGGCTGCTCGCCACTGGGAGATGGAGGGTTGTTATTGATCCTGTACAAATGACAAAAGACCACCAAGAATTATTAAAACACCACAACTCTGTCTCTCACTCCCTGTGCTTTTGTCAGTCTCTCTCTCTCTCTCTCTCTCTCTCTCTCTCTCTCTCTCTCTCTCTCTCTCTCTCTCTCTCTCTCTCCCTATAGCTCCAGGTCTTAATGAATTTTATTGAGTGGAGCAGAAGAGTTCAGGCCAAGTCCATTTGTGCACTATTAAACTGTAAAAATCCTACTTTTTTTTTTTTTTTCTTGCTTCGTCTTTTGCCAACATACTTCTTCTCCGCAGCCTTTTTTCTCTGGCTTTTTTTTTTTTTTTTTTTTTTAATAGAAGTTTAATTCAGCCAGGGAATGGAAAGCAGTTTGATTCTGAAAGCAAACTTGACCACACACTCATTTGTTAGAGGAATAAATTCAAGCAAAGTGAACATGTTGTACTATTTTTCAAACGTGGTGGTGGAGGGGTTCATTTCCAACCTTTAAAAAAAAAAATGCAAATTACACTGTCACATATTTGTCCATTCACTGGACCAAAATGAAAATGTGGTAATTCAGAAATGGGTAACACTTTATAATACCTACACACAATTGACTATGTATTAACAATTTATTACCCATTTATAAAACAGTTGTTCATTATGTTTTAACCAGTTGTTACCAATTTGTTAATGTCTACTAGTGTAAATGTAAAATTTGATTATTTTTAACCAACAGGTGCAGTGTTTACAACTGTTTCTTTGTTTATCTGTAAAGCAGATATACAAACACTACACCTGTTGGTTAAAAATAATCTGATTTTACATTTATCTTTGGAAGACACTAGTATGAACCTTTACAATACATTAACAAATAGGTAACATAATGAACAACCCATTTATAAATGGGTAATAAATGGTTAATACATAGTCAATTGTGTGTAGGTATTATAAAGTATTACCCAGAAATGCAATAATATTTTTCTAATTAATTTATTTTTTTTGTCTGCATTTGTTCTCATTGTTTAACACCATAGAGGGGGAGTCAACATTTTTTGAGATTAATGCTTATTTTAGTCTTGCAGCCAAATATTTTAATATTTACTGCACGTGTGTGACCATCACCGTATGGTAATATTTCTTGTGTGTCTGACGCTATAAAGTGTAGAGCAATGAACTCTGTTTCAGAAACTGTTCTAGTCTTGCTTTATCATTCCTAGTTTCTATATCTGGAAGTGATGGACCCAAATAACCAAAACAAATGACAAAACATGTAAAATAAAGAAAAAAGAAACGTGTGTTTTTGGTGCTGTGCCAATATCAGAGAATAGAGAGGTGTTTTCTGCAGCTTAAAGGTTATTTCCTTGAAATTCCTACTATTGAGTTGGGAGAAAAAACAGACACACTTCATGAGTATTGAATATCTGAGACATGACCAGTCAAACAGTTTAACCCTGACCTGTGTTAATGTACCTGCTCTGTGTCTGTCTGCTGCATAGTTTAACTTATTAAATATATGTGAATAAGCCATGTACCAAAAATGTACCATAAAGGTAATCACTTTACAGGGGTGTCAAATGTTTTGGATATTTCCCTTTTTCACATGATTCAATGGAACAAAATGAAAGAAAAAAATAATAAAAGAAAGAAAGAAAATGTAGTAAAATAAACCACAAAATTACCACAAACTGATAAATATTTACAAAAATTATAAACAACATGGAAAAATTTGCAAAAAAATGTATTAAAAATGGGGGAAAAAAAAGAACTATAAAGAATGGTTTAGTTTAAATATTCCGAAAAATTCAACTGTTTCCTTTTTTTCTTTTTTGAAAATGGAACATGTGTCAAAAGTAAAACTAATTCAGTAAAAGGAAAAATTCAAACTAGTGGGACCAAATTTCAAGAGTAGTTCTTTTTTTTTTTTTTTTTAATTTTTTTTTCAATGTTATTTCTAATTTTGTAAATATCAATTCGTTTTTGTTCATTTTGTTTATTTTTCTACATTGTTGTTTTTTTTTATTTTTAGAATTTCTTTCTTTAATTTTGTTCCATTTCTGTCTCACTTTCTTCGTGTTACGAATAATTTTGTCAGTTTATGATTAATTTTTGTTCATTTTATTGATGACTTTGGCCATTTTTGTTCATTTTGTTGCTTATTCTTTTTACTGTGGAACTGCTAAAGTCTCAGGAGTCAAAGGGTTAAACTGAATCATGTGGAAGAGGGAAACATCTAAAACATGTAGGACAGTGACCCTCGAGGACTGGAGTTTGACACCTATGCAATAGCAGCTCGGAAAGGCTGAAACTGGAGAGAGAGAGAGAGAGAGAGAGAGAGAGAGAGAGAGCACAGTGACAGCTTCACTTTAAGAGGCACTCAAGTGTCTTTTTCTCATTTGCAAATGTAAAACACAATTCTTAACCCTGCTTCAGTGCGATGACTTCTCAAAGAGTAACTTATCTCAGAAAAACAGATTCATTACCATTTCTACTTAAACATTTCCAGAAGCTTTATCTCTAAAAAGACTTGAGATCTTTGACTTCAAATCATTGCACATTTTCAGAAAGGCATTCACATTAGAAAATATAACATTTATCTCCATCATTATTGCTTGTCTTACTAATTGCTCTCTCCTCATCTACTCTTCTGTTGGAAATAGAAAATATAAATAGAAAAAAATATATACATTATTGGTGGAAATATTTCTTTGAGATATTTTTTCAAAGAACCAAAAGTGTGTTCTAGCACATTTTTACTGCATGTGTTTGATCAGCTAAGGCAGGATACACACCTAAACAGTTTCTAAATCATAAGTGATTTTTTTTTTTTTTTTATCTGTTCCAAACTCTACATATGGAGACAAAAAAAATCAGGCATTGAACAGTTTTGAGAAACACTGATCAATGGGTGTATGTATGTTCCTGTGTGTGTGTGTGTGTGTGTGTGTGTGTGTTCTTATCTTTATGGGGATATTTAACCCCTAAAGGATTCAATATAAAGGTTCCCACAAGTAAAATAGAAATGATGTGGCCCTTTAAATACATGAATTCATTTTTTTCTCTAAGTCCCCATAAAGAAAACAGGTAAAATCATTCATGTTTGTGTATTTTTATTATTATTATTATTTAGTTTTATTTATTTATTGTTTTTAAAACAAGAAATAAATAAAATGTATTTATTCATTAATTTATTTTTTAATTGAAATAATGTAACATTTTTATAATTAGTTATTTATTTTTAAGTGAATTACATTTAAATTTTTTCTAATTGTTTTTATTTTATCTTTAAAAAAAAAGATAATAGATGGATATTGGAACTTACTTTCTGGTTTTGTTCATGTATCAAATTTGGATATATCTTATATTTACAATTTGCTGACTGATGTGTGTGGGTAGGCTTTTGTTTGTTTTTGTTTGTTATTTATGTTTCGATTTGGGGAGACTATATTATTTTTATTTTTAATTTTTTGTGAACAAAGGGAGAAAAGGGACATTATTGAGAAAACATCTGAAATATTTTTGGTTTAATAAACAAAGTTTAAAAAAAAAAAAAGATAATAGTTTACACTCACTACCCATGAGCTAAACTTGGTCCTCATAAAACATGTAAACGAGTGTGTGTGTGTGTGTGTGTATATGTGTGATAGTGTTTGCTTGTGTCCTCTGATAATCTAAACACAACACACCATACACATAATAATACTGTCCCAACACCGAAGAAGAAGACAGTTAAAACAATAATTTTTAAAAAAAGAGGAATTTTTGCAGGTATAGGTCAAAATAAAATAAACAACATGAGGGAACGACATGAAGTGAAATTAAAAAAAGAAAAAAAACATTTAAAAAATAATTGTCAGGACATTTAATGATCATCTATTTTGACTGTGGTTGATCCACATCTGGTTTGTTTTATTTTGAAGGGATCATCACGTCTGTTTATATCTACCCATAGTTATTACTAATAATAATAAAAAATAATACCTCAGCACTTTTTTTGGATGCTCAAAGACGCTTAAATCATCACTGAGCACATAATGAATGATAGTGTGAAATAAAGTAAAGTGAAATAAAATCAGGTGAAATAAAGCCTTTAAAAGTGATTTACTGTGTAGATAATGTGTTTGATCATCATTCAGGTTAGATTGTACTGTAGGTGTAGTCCAGTGTTTCCTAACCCTGGTCCTCCAGTCATGTTGAGCTGCATTTTGTAATTAACATCCAAAATGTAATAACCTTTTCATTCCATATTGTAATAAACTGCCCCAACTCATTTTGTAATAAATATTTCCTATTATATAATAAGTTATAATAAGTTGACATTAAAACTGAAGGAGCTGTTTGGGAAACATTCCAAGTGGTTTATGGTTTAGCTGGTAATTAGACATATTAAACATGGACAATTTGAAATGTTGGATATATTTTGGAAATTTTAGCCTTTTGAGGCAATTTTATATTTGTTTAAAATGAAAGTTAGTGGATAAATGATGTGGTCACAGCAGGTCTGTAAATAAGCAGAAGACACTTAACGTTGTTTAAGGTAGAATTTATATTTATTTGTTCATTATTATTTTAAATTGGCCACAAGCCTGCATGTGTTGGTTGCATTTATTGTTGTTGATATTTATAACTATTCTTGATGTGGTTTTGGTATCTAATAAAAAAAAAATGGGAATTTACAGAATATTATCTGTTAATGCAACCTTTGAATGAGTAATTATTGATAGTAATCGTTAAGTACTGCTACTAGGCTAATACAGTGATACTAATAATAGGCCTAACTTTTACAAATACTTCAAAGTAAAATAAAATACAATTAACAAACAAACTATGTTTTAGAATTTTTATTATGTAATGCGCCATGTTATTACATTTACTAGAGAATTTTTAAAAATGTGAAGGTGCATTTTGTAATAATCTTAAAATGTAATAACTTATTACATAATGCCGCAAAATTTATTACAAAATGCGGCTTTATTACAAAAGGAAATGAAAAATTTATTAGATTTTGGACGTTTATAACAAAATGAACAGAATGCGGCTCAACAGACACACTGTCCTGCATGTTTTAGATGTTTCCCTCTTTGAAGCTGATCATTTAAATCAGGTGTGTTTGGAGAAATAAACATCTAAATCATACAGGATAATGAGCATCGAGGACCAGGGTTGGGAAACACTGGTGTAATGTACGTATGCATGGGTGTGGGTGTGGGTTTGTAAAAGTGGACACGGATTGGACGTCCAATTATCAGGACAAATTCACTCTTAACACACCTAACTCCACAGGATGATTTCATAGGATCATCTTATAAAACAAAAGATAATGTGGTATTTGTCATCCTTCGTCTGGACAGAAACAAGTCAGTGTTTTTCAGCTGGGACCCCATGCATGTGGGGTCATTTGGGATTCAAATGGGGTTGCCTGAAAATTATAGTAATTAATACTAATACTACTAATAATACTACTACTACTACTACTACTACTACTAATAATAATAATAATAATAATAATAATAATAATACTACTAATACTACTACTACTGCTAATACTAATATACTAATACTACTAATACTACTACTACTACTACTACTACTACTACTGCTACTACTACTACTACTACTACTACTACTACTACTACTACTAATAATAATAATAATAATAATATTACTAATACTACTACTACTGCTAATACTAATACTAATACTAATACTAATAATAATAATAATAATAATAATATTACTAATACTACTACTACTGCTAATACTACTACTACTAAACAACAAAACAAAACAAAAAAAAATAAATGGGGAGGTGAGACAGACAATCATGATGCATAAAAGACATGACTAACTGTGAATCTGAAACTGAAGCACTGTGGTACTGTTTATCTGTCAAATGTCAGCATAATTCATAGTTTGAGTTATTATTTGTTAAATTTTCAGCCTAGGAAAATACAAGCTGGACTGACTGTACATATGATACTGACCAAGGGGGATAAAAATCTAACTTTTACAGTAATCTATACCTGGCTTTTTGCCTCCATCCATTATAACATATATTATAGAACCTAAATATCATGTAAAATTAATCTTTCTTCATCATTATCATCATCTTTATTTCCAGACTCAGTCCATTTAAAAAATAACCAAGCAAGCAACAAATAAACTATATGTAAAAAGCACAGGTAAAAAAGTGGTTTATCACTAAACATTTATTTACAACATAGTATAGCAAACCATTAAATGAATCAGAAACAAACTTTAAATGCCTGGGGTTACCATAAATGTGTGATGTTAAAATGGTGTCGTGAAAAGCTGTCTGATACACCAGGTGGTGTGGAATGAAGATGAGGCCAAAACTAGTCCTCCATGAAAAAAATTAAAACGTATAGTATATCACCGCCATTTTAGATGTAAAACAACAACAGAAAGGTTTGCTTCCTCTATTGTTTATTAATTGTAATGTAGCCGACAGCACCACATGCTGGTCGGTAATTTTCTTCAAACCAATTAATGGAGATGCACACAGATCACCTTTCTTTTTTTTTTTTTTGTAGTTCACTTCAAATTGACTTGACATTTGATGGAAAAACAGGCATTGATTAGAGGTCTGAAGCTGACTAGTAATCCCTGGAGAAGCTAAAGCACTGCATTGAAAAGACTGTGAGTCAATGAATGTGGGAACTTGGACTGGTCTATTATTCCTCCCATAAAACACTGATGCATGTTCTTAAGTAAATGAGGGCTCAGGGTTGTCCCACTTCACAACCCTTAACCCTACGGTCATTTGTCTCAATTATTCATTTTCCGATCTTTTCTGAATCTGCGTATAGTTGCATAAAAATAATCAAAAACAATGGTTATTCAATCAGGTACTACAGTAGCTCCTATGTGTGTCATGTGACTGAAAGAACATGGCAGAGCTACAAGCCAGGGCTGTAATCAAGACCACCTTTGTCGAGTCCAAGACCAGGACCGGTCAAGATCAAGTTGATACTGAGTCCAAAGAGATTCAAGTCCAAGACAAGACCGAGTCCAAAAGACTCGAGTCTGAGTCAAGAACAGAATAAAAACAAGTTGCATGAACGACAGTATAAAGTCAGTCATTTTGGGTTATTATTTGTTGATCTAAAAGCAAAAACAGTGTCACAACCTGCAGGATGTCTAAGTATTAGACATTTCCCTTGGTATCGTAAAGTCTAATCTAAAGAAAACAGAATGATATAAGGTGATTCAATTCAATTAAATTCAATTTTATTTATAAAGCCCTAAATCACAACAAAGTCGTCTCAAAGGGCTTTACAAAAACACAATCAACTACAGAGATACATGAAAAAGTCCCAAGCATCCCCTGTCCTTAGACCCTCCTTCTCGGCAAGAAAAAACTTGGGGGGGGGGGGGGGGGGACGGGACGACCAGGTGACTAGTCATGAACAGACTTGGTATGAAAGATAGGTTGTAAAAGTTGCAGAAACAGGTGTGAGGGAGAGAAAGAGAAGAATAGTGATACCTATAGTTACAAGTACAACTGATACAAACACCAGTCCACTATTATTACCACTGACAGGTACTAGTACTGAGCAACAACTACATACACAATATGGCTTTAGTCCAGACATAGACCAGAATGACCAGTATTCCCAGTGTAACACAGACCAGAAAGACTAGTATCACCAGTGTAACAATGACCAGAATGACCAGTATTCCCAGTGTAACACAGACCAGAAAGACCAGTATTCCCAGTGTAACACAGACCAGAAAGACTAGTATCACCAGTGTAACAATGACCAGAATGACCAGTATCACCAGTGTAACATTGACCAGAATGACCAGTATCATCAGTGTAACATTGACCAGAATGACCAGTATAACCAGTGTAACACAGATGCTGTAGGTAGTGGCTCAAAACTAAAGAGCTATGAGCACATGTTCATTAGAAGAGTGAAGTAAATAATGAAAACTTACTAAGCCTCTGTCTTTACCAGCCTGATTTATCTCTGTGTTAAGTCAGCGTTTCAAGACACTGCATGTAAAACAACATTTATCTGCCCTGTCACTCACCAGTGCATAGAATAGACATAGATCAGCTCCTCCTGGCATGTGTTGATACAGCAGATTACATATAGTTTGGTAATGGAGGGTATAATGCAATGGGTTTGTTTTTTTTCCCTTGTTGTTGCAAAAAAAACAAAACAAAAAAAACCACAAACAACAAAACAAAAAGCAGCATTTTACATCACAACAAGGCTTACATTATAACAACTGACAGAACGGTGTCCAGATGGTCCCTGAAGGGTGAAGCTAGGGGGTGAGAGACTGCAAATGTGTGCAAAACAGACATGAATGTAAATGTAGATGTGTATGTTTTATTAGTTATGTGTGTAAACGTGTGTTCAAGTGGGTGTACAGATGTATGTGGGCAGGCATATGTGACCCAACACGTGTGTGAGAAGCACAAATCAATGGGTGTTGTATATCTTATGTATGTTTCTGTGTGTGTGTGTGTGTGTGTGTGTGTGTGGACATCTGTTATGTCCCTCTCCTCTCTTACTTTCTCATCCCACACTCAGGTCTGTCCTTCTGTCTTTTTGCTTGGAAACAGGCAGGATGTACAAGTGTGTATGTGTGTCTGTGTGATGTGATGTGTGCTGCTAATTCCTTGATAAGGTGTGTGTGTGTGTTTATCTTTGTGTTTGTGTGTGTGTGTGTGTGTGTTTGTGACAGTGCCTCCACCAGATGGGAGCTGTGATGTTCAAGCTTTTAATTATATATCTAAAGGGTTGACTGGCATGTCTTTTTTATTTTTTTTTATTTTTTTTCTTCTTCCCATAGGATGTGAAAACACAAAGTTTAAATAAAGTTAAGTTACACAACAAAGCACAAATAAATGGGAAAGAGAATGAGAAAAAAATACACAAATGCAGAAACTGAGCTCATTTGACAATAATTATCAGTACAAAGTCAATAGAGGAGTCAAAGTATGAGCACTCTTTTGTATTTGATATTTAACCAGTGCTTCTTTTTTATTGGTTAATGTTTTTATTTATATTCTCCAATGGGGGGGGGGGGGGCTCCACACTGGGGGGCAGCTTTGGGTTCTGGTGGCTGTGGTGTCTCCTTAGCCTCTGCTCTTCCCTGGTGGTGGGGGGGGGTGTCACAGTGGCAGTTTGGTCCTCCCTCACCATGTTGGCGGCACCAGGTTGTTGGGGGCGATGGCCGCCCCCTGGTGTGGGTGACTCCCTATGATAGAACCTTCATTCTTTTCCTTTATAGTCCATCATGCTCAGCCAGGTTCTTGTCTTTATTGCCATTTGTGTGTGTGTGTGTGTGTGTGTGTGTGTGTGTGTGTGTGTGTGTGTGTGTGTGGTGGTTGTGAATTGAATTGAATTTATTTGACCATTCTTGAAACAAAACATGCAACATTTACTCTATAAAAATAATTGTCCACCGTCTCACATAGAAAGGGGACATAGAAATGCTGTTTGTCCGTGCGTCTGTCCATCCATCCAGGAACACTGTACTCTCAATAACTTTTGACAGCTTTGATGAATTCACCTCACACATGCCTCTCATGAAGGCCTTGCTCAACTTTGATGATGACTCGTACTTTTTGATACATTTTTTTTAATGCAACGATGGACACAAGGCCTTCAGACTAATGGCAGGTTATATTTTTTTTAGTAATTAGGTACCTCCACATACACAATTCTATGCACCATACATAACTGCATTTGAGACACACGATCATCCACCTCATCAAAGTGGGGTGACCTAAAGTGGGTTCTCATGGGTAGGTCCAAAACAAATGTAATTAACTTGTTTTGAGAAAACTGTAGCTTATGCTTCACATTCATTAATACACCATATCATCATCATCATCATCATCATCATCATCATCATCATCATCATCATCATCATCATCATCATCATCATCATCATCATCATCATCATCATCATCTTTATTTTCAGACTCGGAGTCCATTAAAAAAAGCAAACAAAAAAGCAACTAAATAAAATACATTTAAAATGTGTAAAGTTTTTTGTGCTACATTTTATTGTATGAAAAGTGATATATAATTATCTGCACTTATATAACGCCTTTTCCACCTTCATATACCAGTAGGTTTCTAAGGTCTAACATCAGTCCTACTGGGGGACTAAGTCAGGGTTCAGTGTCTTGCCCGAGTACACTTTGGCATGCAGACAGCTAGAGTAGGGATGCGAACTGCCAACTGCAAATATTTCATTACCATCCTTTCAGTATGTAGTAATTCAGTTAGTAAAAGATACCAGACTTGTGTACTGTACCTCCTGTTGACTGTTTCGATACTAAAACGTGGGTCTTTTTCAGAAAGAGGGCAGTAAAATAAATGATTGATCACTTCCCCAACCAGGATATATTTAGCCTGGCTTTTCCATTGCAGCAGGAAATAAGATATATTTGGCTACAATTTCTAACATACTGCACATCCTATTGCTCCTCCTTCTAACTTTGCCTCCTTTTTCTGTATCTAACTTAACCCACAGCATTATCCTTTGAATTGTTGTAATACACGATGTCGTACAGGCATGGGTGTGTGAGGTGTTCAAGGACAGGGCGACTGAATGCTAGAATATCACAAGATTTCTATGCAGAACCATGTGAGGTTAATTTTTTATTTTTTTTAATTTTAATTTTATTTTAATACTGCCTTTACTACCTATGAAAGGTCCATCTAAAAATCTACATCCAATTACTTAAAGTTTGTGTTCGCCTCATACTGCCCTCTCCTATAACAGACTAGTTCCTTAGTAGAAAGTACACATATGGAGCCTGTCTTGTTAGATTTTTTTAGTCCATTATTTTATATTAAAGCTGTTGAATCAAATTATCTAATCAAGGCAGTGGTATTATGAGACACTAATACTGCACTGAGTGAGTCAGGGTTAAAAATAGGGCTATAAATGGCCCGAGTCCTCCACTGGAAAAGGAACAAAGTTTGGCATATCCACTCCACAGAAATGTCACACTGTAGAATTATCCAAAATAGTCATTTTATTGTGAAGGAATGGATTTGATAAGCTATTTTGTTTTATAAAATGCAGAATTAAATAATTAATAATAATATAATAACAATAAATAAATAAAATAATAATTCCCCAAAAATTATCCTGGCTCACAATTTCTAGGCTAACCCCCCCCCGACACACACACACACAGACACACACACACACACAGCATAAGTGCAATAGGCACAATGGTGTAAATATCTCATCACACTTATAGAATACAAATAAAACATAAGACACAACAAGTGGTGCCAAGCATAACAAACCCAACCCCCCCTTCCCCACATTTTACCTGATTTGCCCTTTCTCTTTCTCTTGTCATTACGTAAACACATTTTTGGTGACTGTGACCTTGACCTTTGACCTACATTCAACAAACATTTCATGGGATCTATTCAGAACCTCACACCTTTCCTGAAAATTCCATAGAAACTGGTCTAGGAGTTTTTTTACTTAAAGCTGTTTATAATCAAACAAACACACAAACTGGCTCAAAAACAACGGGCAGGGTAATCAGCCAAAGTGTAATTATTTAGTGCGATATAAAGAATGTATTTTTAGACAATCTTGAAGATTGTATTTTAAGAAATCTTACCAAGATCATTTTCACTTGTTCCATTGGCAGATTTTGTATTTATTTTTTTTTGCTTGAATTAAGATAAAACTAAAATCTTTAACAAGTCGTTCCAGGCACAATAAACCATTTCACACCTTTCCTAAAAATGTTATGGAAATTAGTCAAGTAGTTGATGACAAACAAACACACAGACAAAATAAATGAACCAGAAACAATTATCATTTCCTCTTTCGGCAGGTGGGGTAATAATGGGGGTAATTAAGCAAAAAAATTAAAATAAAAATCTGCCAATGGAACAAGTCCTATAGTTCACTGAAAACTTACTCTGTAGATGATTATGTTTTATTGTAAGTGTGATGACATACGTTGACAAGAAATAAGAAAAAATACACTTGGTAATATGTAGTTTATTTCAGTGTAATGTCCCGACCAGAAAAGTGTTTTTTTTTTTATGTCCATGCATGTTTGTGTGTACAGTGCAGAGCAGTGACTGTAAACAGGCAGGGGTCTGTGTGTGGTAAACTGTGGGAAAAACCCCCATTCAGAAACATATTAACAAGCATTTATCAAACACAGAGAGTGTGCAAAGGGATTACGTTGTTCACTTGACCTCTGTCGAATCCAGACTTTGCAAGTTTTCATTTGTCTTCATCGCTAGTTGATTCATTTCAGTTGAAGTCTGTGAACCGTACACTCTTTGTTGCAGCGCTCATGACAGTACGATGATTGATCTGTGAATCTCAGCGGAAAGAAAAAAAAAAAACCAAACAAAAAAATTGAATCCAAAAAAATCTGGTCCTTCCAACTTTAATTACACCGTCTGTCGTCTGGTTGAATCTTTCTGTCGATTTCACCTTCGATTACAGCTACTTTTTCTAACAAAAATATTCAGTCATTTCAGAGTTTGTGTCTTTGCTGTGGACACATACTAATCTTAAAATTACTAACACTTAAAAATAATGAAATAAATAAATAAATACGATTTGTGAGTTTTCACTTGACGCTTAAGCTGGGTTTATTTATTTGCAAAATACAATCTGCACAACTCACTCAGCTCACTAGACTGAAGAATATATTTATGGAGAAGATTTTCTCTGAAGTGCACTGAGCAGGATATTAAAGTGCATATTGACGGCTAATCCTGAACAAGACCTTAAGCAGGATCCCAGCTCTCCTCCAGCCTACTGTACTGTGAAGTCAACACTCACCAACTTCTAGAATTGATAAACCAATAAGTGTTACACCCATGGGAATATAATGCCATCAGGATATTTTAGTTGATAACAATCACTAATTGATTTCCTCTCGTCTTCTTCAGCCTGTCAGTGTCATATAAACGGATCGGTTTCGGAAGTCTGCAATAAGGAGACTGGCCAGTGTCCCTGCAGAGAAAACGTGGTTGGACGACAGTGTGATGAGTGTACGGTAAGTCTGTGGAGATCAATTATTGCTGATAGAAATGTTATTTTTGACCATAATAGCATCTGATATTTGACTTTGAAAGGTGTTGTTTAGGTTGTTAGTATCATTATGGTTAAATAGAATTTACACTTTTCTGTTGTCAAATTTGTATTCCTAGCTATATATCTGTCATATATCAGTGGTTATCAACTAAATTTACCTTGGGACCCATATGTATATGCCTATAAAGTGGCAAAAATCAGCATTAGTGTTTAACCTATAAAGACTCATTTGAATATTTCTCCATATTGAACATTTATTAAGTGATTCATCACCATGTATTATAATATTGTCCTATACTGAAATGACTGATCATATAAATGTCCATTAAAACTCAGATTAAAATGAAAGGTTATATCATAAAATTGAAGAAAAAGTCACTGTAAAAAAACAAAAAGATTGAACTGAAGATAAAACAAATGCCTCCGTCTATGGCAGTATTTCTAGGGTAAGTGATGACCATGAAAAGATGATAAATGGACTGATGGATATTTGGGTCTTTATGGGTTAAAAAAAAAAAAAAGAAGCGGATATTTTTAATATATCTATATTTAGTGGATTTTCTTCCTCTGCTTCTTAAGATTAAGAATGTAAATTAACAAAACTGATGCTCTCTCACATCAGTGCCTCTCTATATATGAAACCCTGGAATTGTAATTAATTGTAATCATCGGTAAATGAATCCTTGTAACATAATCAGCTGCATATTTTTGCATTAACATCTGACCCATGAATATTTTTGTACCAATAGTGTCAACGTACCCTCTCCTCTTTCCATCAAATCCTCACCTATAACTTTCATAAACAGCAGCTGAACTAAAAATCTGAATAATTGGACAAAATTTTCCAAGCTACTCAAAATAAACAAAAAACAAACAAACAAAAGAGCACGCCTCTCAGGGCTCTAGAGTGTGACCAATTTGGTCGCACATGTGAGCAAATTTCTCAAAAGTGTGACCTAAAAAAAAATTAGGTTGCAAACGGTGCGACCAGAAAAACATCTGCAACTCTACAACCTGCAGGTGATCAACAAGAGACGGGACTCACTTTGCACGTCAGTTCATACAGATGGGCGGGATTTGGGTTGTACCTAGTCGTGCACATCGCTGAGTACATTCAAATAATGTTCTAATTAGTTGTCAACACATACACTTGCATTGGCTATATGCTGACAGCTATCCTCTGCAGCTGTCATTTCAGTGCAGACACACACATCATCATCACATACTTAACGACGTAAAACGTAACTATATTTATACTTAGGCATATGATTGCAATGGAGGATAGTCCATAAGATATGGACCTGTTCAGACTTTCACATATTGAGATGTTCAGTTTGGAGCCTTTAAGGGCGTATTCACATAGTAAAGTCCGGACCAAGGTTCGGACCACAACCTTTTTTTTTGCATTTTCACACTGCACTTTATTTACAGTCTTCATTCACACTGTATTGAATCAAGTGGACCAATGGACTTTAGAACGTCATGTCGTCAATGCGTGTACAGCGTGCGTCTCTCTATACTCGACCCTGATTGGTTAGTAGATGAGCGCGCTACACTGTTGCAGGAAATGGACCCAGTTACTAGTATTTTCTAATTCAGTCTTTATAGTATCACAAATTTCAGTGAAATACCTGGTTTCCTCGTCTCCCTATGTATTCCCGCGACTCATGCTTGGACGTTGACTAGATTCCGCACACGTGACTGTGACGTAATTGTTCCGATAGTCCGGACTTCCCTAAACAGACCTTTCACACTGTGCACCAGCGAACCTTGGTCTGGACCGAGACTACCTCCTCAGCTTGGACCAAAGACTCGGTCTTTTGTCCGGACCAAGGTTTGGGGAATCATTCACACTTGTCAATAAGGTTTGAACTTTCCTGGAAAGTCAATGTGAATACGCCCTAAGACGCCTTAAGACACTTCTACTTTTAATTTAGAATTTCATTTTATATATATATATATATATATATATATATATATATATATATATATATATATATATATATATATATATATATATATATATATATATATATATATATATATATATATATATATATATATATAAAATGAAAGATATATATATATATATATATATATATATATATATATATATATATATATATATATATATATATATATATATATATCTTGAGATAATTTTTTAAGTTTAAATTTCAAATCAGTCTTTAAGCAACAGCACTTTTCAGTAAGTTCTACTCTTTCTTGTAAATAAATAACAAAATTGTTGATTAAGCATTCACAAATCAATATTGTCTGTATGGACGATTTAAAAAAAAAAAAAGAATAAAAAAGTGAACATGTAAAACTGTTAGTGTAAATGCAATGTGGTTGAAAAATTTGGCTACACCTAACTTTTGTGCTTGGTGCACCGAAGACAAAAAGTTAGGTGCACCAGTCCAACCAGTGCCAAAGGTGAGTCTAGAGCCTTGCCGCTATTGAGTAATGAACCACCACATGAGAAAGGTGCTTGTAGACAAAATGATAACATCTTCACATTTACTATGTACATTTCTGGGGTTGTTTTCAGAGGCATGTAGCTGTCAGGATTATGATAATATCACATGAATGTCTTTAACCAGTAGATCAGTGTCCCATCTGTTACCAGTCATAAATAATAACCTATCAATATTACAATAAAATATTTTTATTTACTGTATTTTTTTTATTATTATTATTATTTCTGACTCATTTACGTATTTGCTACTTGACAACTTTAAATCATTTAATGTGAGAGTTAATTTCATGGCAATATTTTGTCTCCTTGTTCATCAATAAAAAAAAAAAATCTAACCTTTCTACGTTTCTTCTATTTTCAACTTCTGTTTACAGTTTTTCTGTCATACACTATTTATACCATCTTTACACTTCAGTATGTTTAATCAGAACACCCCTTTCTTCAGCTATTGATCTATATTTGTTATTATTTTCATTGATAAATTACAGCTAAAGTCAAATATCCAGCTTTTGTTATTGTTTCTTCACTCCTCTTTCTGTCCTTTTTCTACTTTTCCTCTTTTTTTTATTTATTCTCCTCATTCCCTGTTCGGTCCCTTCGTGCTCTACTTCTACCCGTCCTGATTGGTCCAGCCTAATTGCTGGTGGGACGCTGAGCGACAGGAGTGTGTTCCCTGTCGCTGCAGCCATTACGGCTCTATGTCTCAACGCTGTGACGTCGAGGGTCGCTGCATCTGCCGCCCTGGCTACGTGGGCCGACGCTGTGACCTGCGTCGTCAGGGTTACGAGAGGCGGGAAACACGGAGGCCGGTGGAGCGAGTCCCTGTGGACGCTGTGCAGCAGAGATGGGGAGGGCTGACCCGCACAGGGGGTTGTCCCAGGGGGGCGTACAGGCCTAAAACAGGGGTAACACACTGCATGGGAATGACAGTGGTGTGTTTTTCAAATTAGCATCGTGGTGTGAAGGCATTTTATTTTTTTGTAGAGATGCTGAAACATAAAGAATGTTTGAAGACACTAATACATAGGTGTCAAATATAAGGCCCGAGAGCCAAATCCGGCCACCAAAGGGTCCAATGTGGCCCGTAGGATGAATAAGAATGGTGTAGAAATTATTTTAATTCAGGTTTAACATACAGAATAATTAGATCTTAATTTTCAAACCAGTAAAATATGATCATGATTTCCTATAACTAATGAAAACTGCAGATTTTAATGTAAAAAAAAAGTCAAATTACATGAAAATATTTATATTAACAAACCATCCTTTTACAAAAACCTGAATAAATACATGAACAAATATGAACCAACTGAAATGTCTGAAGAGAAGTAAGTGTACTTTTACAAATATTCTGCCTGTTACTAAATATTTAGTATATTCGTAATTGAAATGTAACTTATTCTGCACATGTGCCAATGACCAACTAATAGACTGAGGCAGAAAATAATTAACATTGCACTTGTTTTTCTGAAGCTGTCGATGTTATTCACATTTTGAGGGAAACATTATTGATGTAAACATTATCATAATGTAATTTACTCTTTTCACTGTTATTATTTTTACTACTCTGGTTCTTTTGAGATCTTTGAAATCATACAAAGAATGCATTCAAAAAAAGAGAAGTTATATATGTCATATAAATAAAAATGGGTTATGTCAAGAAATTTTTATTTTTCCAATGTATGCAGACTTATGGGATACCCTGTATATATTTGAATAGGTATATATAAGCACTTACATTATGTTTAACAAAATGTGCGGAGAAAAAATTCTTAGGTGAAAAATTGCTCGGTAACACGTGGACTTGAAACAATTTTTTTTTAAGCTTTATGAAAATATCCAAACATGTAGTTCTTGACAGAAATTATTATCAAGTAGGATAAAACCTTTTAGATATTATGTTTAACTATGTTGAAAACAAATGTTTTTTTGTTTTATTGACATGAGAATGTGGTAACATATAGACAGGTTGCCATAGTAGCACATGGACGACTGATGGTAACATTTATTTGAAATAACATATATTTTCTAAAAATACATTATTTTATATGTCACTAAAAAGTTACTCTTGATGTGATTATGTCTTATTTTAGATATTTTGACTAGAAATGAGGAAAAATACACTTGTTAAGATGTAGATTTTTGCAGTGTAACTGTCCTTTAGTGGACCGTGCATGTGTTTTGCATGTATTGTTATATATAGTAGTGTTCGAGCATGGCTGTTTTTCTGCTGTGTTTAACCTGGACGCCATTCACACAACAGTTAATGGATTCTACCGTCATCCTGCCGAGACAACACCAACAAATATCTCCTCTATTTGAAACATTTTTCTTTGACACATTTTCAGACCATCTGAACTGGACCTAATTCACAGCTTTAATCTGTTTGAATTTCAGAACATTTCTGAAAATGGTTTTTGGCTTCTTTGTCTGGGTTGAAGAGGCGATGAACCGACATGAATGCTGTCGTGCTTGTATTGTACATCTGAGCAAAAGCATTGCCTGTTAACTGATATGACTTAGTAGTTGGCTTATGAACTTAAGAACAATAGAATTAAAATAACATCAATATAGCTGTGTATTCATCATATTAATCTGAAAGCTGTTTAAAGAGAAAATAAAATCAATTACACTTTAAAGACTGATTAAACAGCTTTGTAAAGCATCGCCATAACATTTTATTTCTCCCCACCTACTCATGTCTGATCTAGTTTCATTTTTGTCTGTCCCTCTTAGTCGTCCCTGCTGGATTTGACCACCGTTTACATCCATCTTTTCTGTCTGTGACTCTGTATTTCCAGCCTCAGACCCATGGCATAACCACCGGCGGAGTGTGTGAACCGTGTCACTGTAACTCATTTGGTTCCAAGTCGTTTGACTGTGATGAAACCGGTCAGTGTCGGTGTCAACCAGGAGTCACTGGACCCAAATGTGATCGCTGCGCAAGAGGATTCTTCAACTTCCAGGAGGGAGGGTGCACACGTAAGTAACGAGCCTGTGTGTGCAGTGTTGTAAAGAAAAAGAAAAAGCCAATAAGCAACACAAAACAGTCACAATATCCAGCAAAATGACATTTTGGGTACATGTGTCTGTGCTGTGATGAGTGAGACTGATTCTTTTAAGGTTATTTTAATGTTTTTATTGTATAATCTTTAGTGGCTGTGCATTTTAAATGTATTTATTCTGCTGTCAGGGACTACAGATGGAAATGAGTTATTTAGCTATAATCTGGTACAGTATATCTCTGTCTCTGTGAGCGTAATGTTCTCTGTACATTGTCCCTTAAATAAACAAAGAGAAAAGTATAAAGCAGGATGTTTAGTTGTGCACATCTTAATTTATTAAACTTTGCATTTACACACTGTTTATATCTGACTTTACAGTGATAACATGCTTCTGATCTGCATTGTGAGATCTAATTTTAGGAGTTTAATCAGTTCTTTATAGTGTAATTTATTTATTTAAATTTTTTGCTTTAAACAGGCTGCTACTCTTATTACACTAATGGTGATTACATCTTTTAATATATATTTCAAAAAGTGTGCATATGGCTTCTTTATGTAAAAAAAAGGAAAAAAAAACCAACAACTTTCATAGTAATTGTTAAATCATGCAGGAGCTAAAATCAAGAGGGAAAAATACATAGATAAAACTCTTCCTTCTGTCTATATAAAACTCTATATATTGTATAGATTAAAAAAAATTAAAAATCTTGTCTGTAATGGGGAGGGGGTCTGGAATTCAAGAGGCGATTATAAGACAGATGACCTGACATTGTTTAATGTGTTTTATGCAAAAATATAACTGCTTTTCTAAAATTTCATTGACAAACTCTGTAGAACAGTAGAATTCAGGGTTACAACGAGTCCTGGAAAACCTGGAAAATGACTGATCAGTTTTTTTCAGTCATGGAAAACATATAGAAAATGCAAAAAAAAGTAAAATGTCCTTGAAAGTTATATAAACTCTCCTTGCTTTATGATTGTGTGTGTTTAAATTGAGATGAACGAATATATATATATATATATATATATATATATATATATATATATATATATATATATGTGTGTGTGTGTGTGTGTGTGTGTGTGTGTGTGTGTGATTTATTGAAAATATACAAATACAGTTTTCTTACAAGAACTACTAGCTTGTCAGGCTAATTAAGTGCTCCGCTGTATTATATAGGTGCGTTTGCATTATTCTATGAGACATTTGTCCTCATTAGTATTTAAAGATAAATCGTACCCACAGACTGCACTTCATATGTCTGAGTAATAAATAGAAACTGTCTGGGTAAATACAAGTTACAACTGTAGAAAAGAACACTGCCAAAGAATGGGGGGGTTAATGTGATCATTTCTCTCAAGCAGCCAGGTAGGTAGGTAGGTAGGTAAGTAAGTAAGTAAGTAAGTAAGTAAGTAAGTAAGTAAGTAAGTAAGTAAGTAAGTAAGTAAGTAAGTAAGTAAGTAAGTAAGTAGGTAGGTAGGTAGGTAGGTAGGTAGGTAGGTAGGTAGGTAGGTAAGTAAGTAAGTAGGTAGGTAGGTAGGTAGGTAGGTAGGTAGGTAGGTAGGTAGGTAGGTAGGTAGGTAGGTAGGTAAGTAAGTAAGTAAGTAAGTAAGTAAGTAAGTAAGTAGGTAGGTAGGTAGGTAGGTAGGTAGGTAGGTAGGTAGGTAGGTAGGTAGGTAGGTAGGTAGGTAGGTAGGTAGGTAAGTAAGTAAGTAAGTAAGTAAGTAAGTAAGTAAGTAGGTAGGTAGGTAGGTAGGTAGGTAGGTAGGTAGGTAGGTAGGTAAGTAAGTAAGTAGGTAGGTAGGTAGGTAGGTAGGTAGGTAGGTAGGTAGGTAGGTAGGTAGGTAGGTAGGTAGGTAGGTAGATAGATAGATAGATAGATAGATAGATAGATAGATAGATAGATAGATAGATAGATAGATAGATAGATAGATAGATAGATAGATAAATAGATAGATAGATAGATAGATAGATAGATAGATAGATAGATAGATAGATAGATAGATAGATAGATAGATAGATAGATAAATAGATAGATAGATAGATAGATAGATAGATAGATAGATAGATAGATAGATAGATAGATAGATAGATAGATAGATAGATAGATAGATAGATAGATAGATAGATAGATAGATAGATAGATAGATAGATAGATAGATAGATAAATAGATAAATAGATAAATAGATAGATAGATAGATAAATAGATAGATAGATAGATAGATAGATAGATAGATAGATAGATAGATAGATAGATAGATAGATAGATAGATAGATAGATAGATAGATAGATTCATTCAATGGATGCCTGGGGTTTCTCAGGATGTCCTGCATTAAAGCCCACATCCTCTCCAAAACACCTCCAGTCCACCTTCCTCCCCATCACAGACTTCTTGTGGGTCTGTGGGTCCTTGTGGTCACACTGCCACCCCAACAAACAACCCCAAAGAACATTGCACTCTCCACCACAGACTGATAGAAGATGAACAGCACGTCATCACACACATCAAAGGACCTTCTCAGGAGGAACAGCCTGCTGGCAGAAACTGTCCTGGAAAGGTCCTGGAAAATAAAACCTGAGAATTGTATCCAGGTCACTTCAGACACAATCCATCAGCTATCAGTGGCATGTTTAACCCCTTGCTTTCCTAAAAACCTGTGATAAGACCAGTGGCTTATCCATACTAACATGTAAAATTTATATTTCCGTCATTTACCTTTGTTTAACAAAATACACTGCTCTAATTTTTTTTTTTTTTTTTAGAACAAAAAATTCATTTAATATATATGATGGTGTGTTATGACACATATGCTGGTTTATGTACATCAGGGGTGCTCTATCCTGGTCCTCAAGAATTACTATCCTGAATCTTTTAGATCTACCCCTCTTCCAACACACCTGATGGTCATTATCAGGCTTCTGCAGAGCTTGATGAGACATTTATCATTTGAATCAAGTGTGTTGGAAGAGGGAAATATCTAACACATGCAGGATAGTAGCTCTTGAGGACCAGGGTTGAGCACCCTTAATGCACTGTACATGTATACAATGAATTTGTAAATATTCCACTAGAAAGAACCTGTAAAATGAATGGATCATAATGTGCAGACAGTGTTTTGAAGTAGATCTGAGACCAATATTCCTTTGGTGTCAGGATTGGTGAAGTGGAGAGAGGACTCCAATGTTCAGTGTTGAAGGGAAAAAATAATTTAATAACAAACAAAGTAAAATCATGACAGAGACAGGGACAAAAAACAAAACCTGGGGGATAGATCAGTCAGAGTCCATGGTGGTGGATGAAATGTCCGAGTTATGGGAGGACAGAGGACATAGACAGAGTGTCCAGGTTATGGAGGAGACAAACTGAATGGTCCCGCACCGGCAACTGCATGCCTCAGTGCTTGTAGTTGCAGCTGTGTGGTGCGGGCCAGGTGATCTGGACTGGATCTGGGGCAAAGGTTGAGACATGAGAGGTGAAGATCTGGGGGAAAGGTCATGGCAGGTTGTGACATTTGGACTGAAACCTATTTTCTTGTTAATTGTAAGAATCTCACATTCTGACCTGAGACTTATCTTAGAAACCTGATCCAACCAGCATTTAGTTTTCTTTATCACTAACACATGGTAAAATTTCATTAGTTTTATTCTGGAAGCATTTTACTTACCACTGCTATATCTGTCACATGACAATGTAAAAAATGGTAAAAACGAGAAAACCATGCTGAGAGTGCAGACCCCCACCAAGGCAGACCCCCAGAATGAAAGGAGATCCAACAAGTTCTGTCTGAGTGTGTACTAACCTGACTGTCGCCATATAGTATTTCACAATACAGTACCATGTAGGAGTCTTATACACCCGCTCTGTTTTCACAGGAGGGTGTAGAAAAAAATCGTTGCATGTGATTAGATTAGACACGCTGCTTCAGCCACTCACGTTGAAGTCAAGCCACTTAACCAGCGAAAATAGTTAGCATCAGGGATATACACATCAACAGACGGGGTTTAAACTCACCATTTATACGTGACATTTATTATAACTTCGTCTAATACAATGCCTGCCAAGTTCTTCTGGAAAGGATGGTTCTCCATTTATCCTTCAGCCATGACTCAGGGCTACGAACAATAGCTGACAACATCTGTTGCAGATGTGGTTGTCATTTCTTCCTCCCAGTTCCATCACTGTTAGCCCTAGTTTACCAGCCTTTTTACTTGGTCCTTTACCAACACAACCGGGGGGGGGGGGGCTACCACAATAACCATGGGGTTCTGCACTTGTCAAACCTGGTCAGAAGAAAAGTGAAAACATCATTTCCATTAACAAATGCTTCCAAAGTCGTCCTCTGTTCATCTTTTAAGGAATGAACATGTGGTAGAGTAAACAAAACAGTGGAAATAGCCGAGTCGATATGGACATTCGAATACCAAAGGCACGCTGCCGTTGTTGAGTATCTGAAAAGACTACACTACCGTCACTTCTGCTTAACATCACACCAGACAGGTTAAGTCTGTACAACATAACTCAAAATGTTATGCACAGATTTCAATGAGACTTTCAGGATAGCTTGGGAATGACACAAGGACGAATTGGTGAAGATTCGGAAGAGATCCTGGAATTCTGAATCACTTTTAAATGGAGAATACATTTCAAAGTGATCCAGAATCCAGGAATTCTTCTGGATCTTCAACAAAATCTAACCAATTGGTCCTTGTGTCATTCCCAAGTTCCCTTGAAAGTTTCATGGAAATCTGTCCATAACGTTTAGAGTTATGTTGTACACAGACAGACAGACAGACAGATAAACACAGGCAAAAACATAACCTCTTTGTCGGAGGTAATTATATGTTTTGGTTTGATGTTTCAGATTAATTAATTAACAACAGACATGAGAATATGGGGTGGGATGCCATCATTATCCAGATTCTCCATTTCTCTGTTCGCATGGACAGTACAATATCACTTTGGAAAGTGATACCTGTTATCTGTTTAAGTTTAGATAAAGGAAAAAAGTCGGTTTTTGACCTTAGTACGTGTAGGACATAAGTTATTTGGTAGATTTTCTATAGCCAAAAGAGTCCAAAGAAGTAGGTACATATATATTTCTTGTTTCCTTTGAGACCACTTGACTTATACAACACTGAAATTTAATTACAGTATTTTGCATAGTTTGGTAAAAAAAAAAAATTAAAAACCTATTAAGATTTGTAGTTTTAAGTAATGCAAGTTATTCCTCAGTCGTACAACATTGTAAATCTGAATCACCTTCAGTTTGAAGATAACACATCAAATTTATACATAAATTAAAGTAACATAGCAAGTTTCTCTAATTGGCTTAAGTTGATTACATGTATTATTGTACCTGTTAGTGGTATCTATATATTTATTTTACAACAAGTCTGTCAATTTCCTGTCAATATGTTATTGTTTAAACATTGGCCTTAATACTGACATGTATAGTATATTCATGTATATCAAAGTATTTGTTTATCACACCTATACCTGCCCTTTCTGTTAACATGTAATTGAAAGTACACATGAAAACCAGAGGTGTAAAAAAAGTCAAGGAGAATTTTTATCTAAGTTGGCAAAATAAACTTTCGACTGATTGATATGGTTATTTGAAGATGGAACAAAAGGAATTATAATGAACAATAAATAATGAAGGCTGTGAAGGTTTATTTTCCATCTTGGCTGGCGAACAATTAAAATAAATGATTATTCACACATTTAGAAAAGATTTAAGCTTAATTAATCAGATATACTTGGGACACTTTTTTGTGCATTTGTGTGCGTCCATCTGTCTTTTTACATTCATATAATTATTTCCTGTTGGATTAGATTATTAAGTACGATCAAAGCTAAAAGTAGTATATTAAACTCTGCAACTAATTTAGTTCAAAAATGAAAATTGTCATCATGGTACAGATTCAGTTTGTTGGATTTAATGCCACGCATGTCTGTGCTTACATCTGAAATTAAAAGTCATGGTTTGTAAAAACATGAAGTTGATGAAAACCAGATGAATATGGGGACTATGTTAAGATAATATAAAAAAGAATTCAGCATTAAAAACAGCTCAAATTAATTGATGATGAAGTACAAATTGGCATTTCTTTAGGTTAAAAAAAGTTTTTAATGTCTGTAATCCAGTCATCTTTACAGCCGTTAATGTATTTTTTTTCTTCCTTAGATGCAGTACTTTTAAACACTGTTTAATTGTTAATTGTTTAGTGTATATTTTGTTTATTTTCATTTAGCTGCTAAAGACTACACTAGGTTTCTACAAATATTCCTAATTTTCCAGGCAAATAGTTTGGGTCCATTTAAGGTTTTCATTCAAAACCCACTGCAACTACTGTATGTTAATGAGAAGCGTCTCACTGAACTAAATCAATTCAGATTCTCGGTTTTAAACCACCAGTTCAACCAGTTAAGACATTATCCAACTGCTTAGTTAACATCTGTTACTTCCTCCTGGTTCAACTACCAGTGCCTAAGGGTGTATCACATCACATGGAACCACTGAGGTTGTTTCAAGTGCTCACACATCACTTGGAAATGAAATATATTCAGATTATTAAACCATATGTTCTGAAAACCTGGCAACCTCAGCAGCTGGTGCTCCAAATATAAGGAGCCAAAATAAGGATTAAACACTCACATAGTTTAATCACAGCTAAGGATCATTTTTGCTGCATCACAAACCTTAGTACAGAATATAGTATTGATGGCGACCACTATCAATAGCCAAGAAAATCTTTCTTTGGCCCAAGGGATCAAGTTGGCAACAGGTCATAATACAAATATATAGGTACACTGTAGATTTTGCAGTGTTAATTTGGAGACAATGGGACCAAATACACTCTAGAAGAAGTTAAATAAACTCTCTAAGTGTTGATTTAACACTGCAAAATTTACTGTGTATCTGAGATTTTAAGAATTAAATAAGAGAAATAAAATATTAGTTTTATAATACCCAATACCATTCAGGTTGTTTCATGAGAGATGTGAATAAGGCTGAATCCCATGTCACCCCATAGCTCTCCCCCCTACCCCTTCAACAGAGCTATAAGGGGTAAGGCTTAAAAAGGAACCTTTATAAATTGGGACACCCCTTCAACATTCACCTACATCATCAGTTCGCTCCACCAGTTGTTATGTAACCAAAAATGACAGCTTTAACCAGAAGTAAACAAACATGTCTGCTGCTGTAGTTGTCGTGTTCTCCTGGGCTATGCCCTGGGTGTCATTTGCTGGGAGGGATAGGGAGGTTTTGGACATCACTATTAGAGTCCGTTAGAGTCCACTGATTTTGTCTCCTGCAGGGCCAGAATCTCACCTCAGCCGATGCACGCTGGCCACCACTTTAATTGCGCCGTGGGGTTTCTGGGAGACCCTCTTACCCACATGTGCATTAGAGTCCTGTGTTTTAACATGGGTCGGGTGGGTTGCTGACATCGCAGCTGACCCCTGGTGCTTGTTGTAGGTGGGCCAGGCAACGCGATGCAGTTGGCATCACGTAAAAGGGTCCCTTCACATCCAGGGGAAAGAAAGTGCAGCTAGCCTACGGCCCCGGAAAGTGGCGAAGTCCAGGTGAAGGACGCTGTAAAGCCCACCACCTGACTCGCGAGACCCTTCCTGGCAGACCCAGAGCTGGTCACGGCATACTGCCGGTGGGGGCACTAGCCAGATCTGGTTGTGAGGGTCATAACATCCAACACAAGCTTTTTTTCTGTGGAAAAAAGCCCCACCCCCTCAGTTTTTATTTTTTTGATAAATCGCACCTGGCTATGCCCATATTTTTACTAATATCTGCATCAAATTGGAGAAGTACTATGCATCAAGCGATTACTCCACGTTTACTTAAATAACGTTTTTTTTTTCATGGGTGTTTTATGGAGAACATTACCATTACACATTGCGATAATGTCAAATTTTGTACAATACAACAGTTATCACAACTTAAAAACTGTTAATTACGGAAAAAACTGCATTTGTATACTTCTTTCGTAGATGCCACCATTTTTAAAAGTTTATTCTGGGAAATTTCTCGTACTCCTCCGTTTGAGGTCTGCCTCTGGAAAATCTTCATTTGAAGGGGTATGAAGCCCTTCTCCTTCCTCCTACCCCTACCGCTACACATGGATGCGCAAAATGGAGGGGAAGGGGTAAGGGGCAGAAGTGGGTAATTCCAGGTCCATCAAGTCAATGTCCTGCCATGTATTGGTTCAAACCTGTTCATTGAACCAGCCCATTTTGATGAGCACAATGCCTCATCCAGGTAAATGGGATAATTAGTAGAATCACCTGTGTTCAGTGAACAGGTTGGAACCAATACATGGTTGGACTTTGACTTGATGGACTTGGAATTACCCACCTCTGGTAAGGGGTGAAATAGGATTCAGCCTAAGTACATGTCTGAACTATTAACTATTATTAACTATTTCATCTAAACAGTCACTGATGATGAAATTTAATTTCCTCAACTAAAATGTTTAATACCCATTGATCCATTAATCCTATCAATACATGTAGATAATTAAAATATAAACCCTTTGTCAGCTTTTCATGGTCATCAGATATGATGTTCAGAGTCTCCATAGTTACCATGGAAACACAGTCATCTTCTACAACACTGATTCGCCAGTAAAACCCATGAAGTGGGATCAAGACAGTTGATATTTACATTCATTTTCACATTCAGTATTTGATCTATTTTGAGCTACATGATACATAAATTAAGCATGGGAAAACACTTGATTTTTAAAGAAAAATAGCAAAATACAGAGGGTAATATATGATAAATCACTTACAAATAGTAAAAAGTGCATTTTGGAACTGATACAAAAGCACCATTTGGCCTTGATGGGTTAAACTTGGAAATGTTAGAGTATGCATGTTTCACAAAGACACAAGCCCCATTTAGTGTATACTTTTACATTTTTTACTTGGTATTGAAACAAATTTTACATTTTGAAACCTCCTTTGTCTATTATGTGAACCAAACAGCCCCCCCCCTCTTTCTGTCACATAGATCTGGATCAAACATAACCACAGTTCAGTGTAGAAACAGTTTTAGATGCTTCACACATTTGGATCAATCACATGAAATTGTACAAATTGACACGAGCTGAAGAGGTGATTAAACAACGTAACATGAACCCATAAAGACCCAAGCAACCACTGAAACCAAATTAATCTATTGATGTAAAATGATTATTACCTTTTTGAACCATTAATCTTATCAATACATGTAAATAATTGGTGTAAAATGCAGTTTTTCATCATTTCATTTAGATGTTTAGAGGCTCCATAGTTACCATGGAAACGCTGTCATCTACAACATTGATTCATCAGTAAAACCCATGGAATTGGATCAATGACAGTGTATGGACACACTTGTTTTATAATTGAATGTGATCTTTTCTACAAAAAAGTTTTCGACATAATCAACTTTAATCTGAGCTTTTATGAACATCGTCATGATCAGTAAATTGTATTTCGTTTATTTTATTTATTTTGTACCAAATACTGATGAATAACTGAAAGTGTCTCTAATGAAATGAATATTAATATGATGTTGTCCATTTCTATTTGTGTTGTTTTCTTTGGGCTCCACAGCCTGTCAGTGCAGTCATGTGGGTGATAACTGCGACGCCAACACAGGACAGTGCATCTGCCCTCCAAACACTATCGGTGAGAGGTGTGACCGATGTGCTCCAAACCACTGGGGCCACGACATCACAACAGGATGCAAGGTAACCTGCTCACATGTTTTATTCTGTCAGCCAACACAGGTCTCTGATCACCTTAGGCTGGTTTAGTTCAGAATAAAAGGTATGTGTGTTGCCTTCAAAACGTGGCTCCTTATAATTTGGACGTGGACATTAAAACAAATGTACAAACTGTAAAATCCCACTCAGATCAGACATATAAATGGTCATTATTTCATACAGACATACATTTATTTTCATATAAAAATATGAACATGTATACACAGGGCTGTCACTGGAAAACGACAGTATCCAACATGGCTGCTAGGCACTGGACAATGTTGGATGTCATTAAAACATCTATTGAAGATATTCAACCATTTCTCTTTCTATATCTTCATCATGTATAATATTAAGTAATTACTATGATTCACACTTGAGAATTATTCATTCTTAATTTTCTTTAATTAAGATAACATTCATGCTCATCATTTAAGTGTGGCTTCGCAAATCATAAAGTTCAGAGTTAGACTGAATGATCAGATGAGAATAAAATCTCTTAAGGCCAACTGCCATTAAAAACAAAAAAAAAAAATAGTGCCCGGGGTTAACTCACTTGATTGTCACTGTAAGGAAATTCAGTCTGTAATACATGCAGCATTAATACATTGGAGCAGTGAACTGCTGTGAATGGCACCTGGGGACCAACTAAAGATCTTCATTTAGTTTGATCGTTACATGAAAACTGGGGATTCTAGAGAGAAGAGTCCAACTTTACTCTGGTGAACCTTGTCCAAGGTGAAATTAGAATCACTACGTTGTTCTAGAACATTCTTTCTCAAATCTGATCCTAGTGGCCAAATGTCCTGCATGTTTTAGCTATTTCCTCTTTCCTCTTCTACCAGACCTAGTTCAGTTATTGATCAGTTCAGTGTGTGTGATGGAAGAGAGAGATATTTATTTATTTTTAATTATTTATTTTTTTAAATTATATTTATTAATTTCATGTATTTATTTTTATTATATATATAATTTTTTTTTATTTTATTTTTGTATTTTTTAAGTTTTTTTATTTAAACTTTTAAAAGTTGAACATTATTCCTGTCTTTCTGCACATGCCCCTGGTCTTGTCACAATGACATATGTCATTAGCTGTGTTTCTATTACCCTTGGAAATTGCCAAAATGTAAATATCGCTATAAAAATCTGGTAATAGAAACACCTGAATTTCGAAAAAACACTCAAATATCGATACAAAGTTTTCACACTTTCATGAGGTGGTTTGTGAAATGTTTCAATATTCTAATATATCACAAACACACTTTTTCCGCAATTATATGTCACAGGATGTGACATACATGGTCACATGATCACTTCACTCGGACTGAAAATGGCAGCTGCATTCACTGTAACCATAACAACCATTGACTGCTGGGACGGGAGAAATTCTTGGAGTGATGATCAGGGTGATTCCTACAGTAGACACCGTGAAGGTTTCATTTTATTATTAGTTAGTTAGTTTTTGAATATTTAAGTTGTCTTTTACAGAGAAATATATTCTCTGTTCTGTAAAGTGTCAAGGGCAAGAACTGTGTAAAAAGCACTACATACATTTATCATTTAATTAACTTAATATTGCGACCTGACAATGTAGGGACCACATGTACAGACCCTTATAATGTTAACCAGGTGGTTTGTTTGACATATTAGTACCTTTAAAGAGTTCGCCATGGACTTTTACTCATGAGCCGATTCATTCATGCTAATACTATTACATGCTAATACGCAGCAGTCATTTAAACACATCTAAAGCATATTTCCACTTAATATTTTGGCCTGACAATGTAGGGACCACACGTACAGACCCATATAATGTTAACCAGCCGGTTTGTTTGATATGTTAGAGTTTGGCAGGGATTTTTACTGACGAGAGAATTAGCTGATTAATTCACTCTAATGCTATCAGGGTGATGGCACATCTGAAAATCCAAAGGTGACAGCAGTGAAATGTTGTGGGATGATATTTCACGAGAGTTACGACACTCCTGCCTAGAACAACCGTCAATGGAAACATGTTCAAAGTGCAAATATACTTTGTCGAAATTTTAGGAATATCGCTATTGTTTTGCGAAAAAATTTAAAAAATCTAAATAAATGCAAGAATAGCATGTAGTATCTGGTCTTCCATGTTGATAGTTGCAACGAAAGCGAAACAGGAAGTGGACGCAAATGTTTCCTTCTGGTAAACGGCAAGACGTTACATGGGTGTTCTGTCCAATCAGAACCTTCTGTACCCCCAGCTCTTAAAGTCAAATTAACTTGCCAAATTAATAAACCTATTTCCCATGTAAATAGGTTACCCTCCTTGTATGAATGTGAATGTTTGGTGGAGGTCAGAGGGGCCGTAGGCGCAAAATGGCTGCCACGCTTCTGTCAGTCTGCCCCAGGGCAGCTGTAGTTTACCACCACCAGAGGGAGCATGTGAGAGTGAATGAGTAATGAGTCACTAATGTGAAGCGCTTTGAGTGGCCAAAAAAAGCACTATATAAATCCAATTATTATTATTATAATATAGAATATTTCAAACTTATCATGACATTTCTTTAAAATTATTTTGTTTATAGTACTTATTTTCCTACTATCTTTAACTTTTCTCTTTCCTGCTCTTTATTCTGTTGATCCCTCGCTCTTTTCTTTATCTATTGCCATTATACTGTTCACTGTACTTGTTTACACAGCCTTTTCTTTGTATTCCCTCCTTTATCACTTCCACAACTTTGCTAGAAGTGTCTGAAAAGCAATTTTTGTACTGAAACTATCTCCGCCATAAGCCTGCGAGGCAATAACAGTAAACTATTAGAAGTACACTAATAGCAATTAGAGGCTTGACATGAAAGCACTGTAAGTCTCAGTTTAACAACAGATTGATCCAGGAGAGTACATTGGCACAACAAAGTATGTCGCATCAGATCTAAGTACTACAAAAGAAGAAGAAAACACAGTACATTATAACCAAGTAGAAACTTACACCATACAACAGTCAATAAAAGGCAACACAGAACATAATGATCTCAAGCAAAGTATACAAAAAAAAGTATCTGTACAAAGCAGTCATGCACACTTTAATTTATTAAACTTTATATTTACACTATGTACACAGAATATCAAAATCAGCAACATTTATAGAAAAAAAAACGCAATAATTAAGTGCAAAAATATGTGTTGCCTTAGGCCAGATGAACATAATTACCTGTGTTAACTCAGTTTAACTGTTTATATTGAAGAGTTAAAACAATGCTGAAGATATTCTACCATATGAACATTTATAGCTTTTATGATGATGATTATATTTGTGTAGCTTTTGCCCGTCAGCGAACACAACACACATTTTCTTTAGTTTTTTTTCTTCTATTAAGACAATTAGTATGATCCAATGTTGTTTGTTCAGCAATTATCTTCACAGAAATTATATAAATATAACACTTGTGTCTTCTGCTGGTAAAGGTTTTTTTTTTTTTTTTTTTTCCTCTTGTGTCTTTGTTTGTCTGTGTAGGAGTGTGGCTGCAACGTGCTCGGCTCAGTGACCCAACAGTGCAATGTCAACACCGGCTGCTGCTTCTGTCGCGACTCCTTTAGAGGAGAGAAGTGCCACGAGTGTCAGATCGGATACAGAGACTTTCCCCAGGTATGAGACACAGTTAACTTTACTGTCAGGGTCTTAACTGTACTTGAACTTTTATTGAGATGTGAGGGAATGTATGACAGAGGGACATAAGGGGTCTGGACATGGTCAACAATTCAACTTAGAATTACTTAGAACTTAGAACTTGACTCCAAAACCTTAAATGGATCATATTTTGCTAAATCCTTTTTTAAATTATTATTACCATATTTTCCAGGCCACAGTATAACTTGCACCGACCTAAAATATTTATAATAAATAAGGAAAAAAACATATAAGTCACATTTTTAAAAAATAAAAATAGAATAGAGAACGGTATGCTTATGTAACACAGCTAACGTTACATGATGCATATACCCTCTGTCAACTGGCCTAAAATACCACGCTTTTTAATGCACTGCACAAAGTAAGGCAAACAAACCTCATATCTCCATCATGCAACAAAAAAAAGGAAAAAAAAGGTTATTGTATTGACGTAAAGGAAGCTTTAAAAGAAAAAAAAGGTGTTCAAATGTTCAATTTGAATTATGCAAACCTTAACCATCAAATATGGAACAAAAAAAAAAACCTGACAAATAATGTATAATTATAGAGAACCAAAAAACATATGCTCATTGGGAAGATTTTCAGAGTGGGAAGTTTGTGTAACTTAATGCATTCACTCTTGTTAATTATTTAACATGTAGAGAGATGAGAGCAATGGATCAATAAGATCAAGGAACATTTGTGACTGGAACCATGCATTTCAAACAAGTTATTTATTTTTCCGTTTACATATTTTTTGTTTAAGTATGAATGTATGGGTTGTGACTATAGAATGGGGGGTAGTCAAAAATAAGCAACTCTCCTTCAGCCTACTCCTTTTGAGCTATCATTATATAAACACTATAACTTGTACTGTTACAAGACATGTAAACTGCTCAAAATAAACTCAAACTCAACTCAATATAGCCTAGCCGTGCTATCCCCATTCATTTCACAGTACAGTATGGGTGTAATCGTGCTTCATACTGTAGGTAGGGGAGGCGGGGCTAAAAGGTTGTCTTTCAAATCTCTCTGTATGCAATAGGACGACACTACAACCAATCAGTGTAATCTTTAGGATGACGTAGTTAGAGCGACGGGAGGTTCACAAAGGAGTCCAGAGAAAGTTACGAATGACGAAAACAAAATTGGGGGATTATGGAGCATAACGACTGTTGTCACTTCTGTAAAAAGAATTTAAAGATTGCTTCACTCATCTTTGATAAAAAGGAAATCGCCACCCAGTCAGCAGCCATCTATTGTCATTGTTGTTCTTCTTCTATGGTTGTTTCAGGTTGTTGCAGCTCTGTCGTCACTCTATACTTCACTGTGATTCGTCGGCCAGTTTCAGGGAAATCTAGCCAACAGTTACATTGAGGATAACTAGACGGTCCTCTGTTGAAAATTAGATTTGCTACCACTAGGAGGTGTTGAGCGCAGCTTGGTTATGATGCATAAATAATGAACTGAAAATGTGCCTGGTATGTTAATGTAACATATTAACAGTTATTCAGATAACTATAGCATAAAGAACATGCTCTCTTGCATTTGTCAGTTTGAAAATAAAATGCAAAATTATATGATAATTATATAATAATTTCGCGTCAGAGTATAAGTCGCACCCCAGACCAAACTATAAAAAAAAAAAAACTGTGACATATAATCTAAAAAAAAAGGTAGTCTTTGGTTCATTTATTTATGTATTTGGATCCTAATAATTTGAAAAGTGTGAAGGTACTTACCATTCATAACTACCGTACATTTACCATATGTTATTAACCAATATTAATAATCAACAATACATTGAAGTGGAGAGAAGAGCTTTGACCTCCAAGGATGTATGTTATAACATAATGGTGCCATGGGATGGGGTTATTTTGTGTTATTTTGCATTGTTTTCATGTATGTAAATAAATCACAAAGGAAGCATGAAGTGGGGAAAAAAAAGGTTCTACTGTAACTGTAACTGTCTGTTCTTCTTCTATGGTTGGAACATTTGAAACAGCTCGTTCTATATTTGTTGTCACTGCTAGCAGCCCCTGAAATTTCTGATTGTCTGAATCAATAAATGAGTATTTTTGCTTATAGTTTTTCTCTTCTCATAGTAATTGAAAATTCCATGACACTTTATATTCATGTTCATATTCATGTGACTGCTGAGGAAACTCATTTTCTCTTTACATCTTTATGGCTGGGAAGCCATTTATTTATTCATGGGAAGGTGTGTGTGTGTGTGTGGGGGGGGGGGGGGGGGGGGGGGGGGCATCAAGCACTGACGGCACTGATTAACTTGTTGTAGTTTATTTGGGGTTGAGGAGGGGGGTATCAGTATTGGTACTGGTGTCACTTCTACTCTTGTGCCACTGTAAATGGGAACCTACTCCTACTAAATGTTGTGCTCCTAACACTATTTTGTTGCCTTTCTTGACAATGACAATAAAATATTGAATCCTGAATGTTCTGTCAGATACATTTAATATCATACAATTTGTATTTGCCCCTGAGGAGAGGTGTACAACTGCATGAAATAGAGGTATTTAATTAACATTTGCACTCACATGTACATTTTGTTGCCTCTCAACAGTGTTATATCCCATTCATTAAGCTAACATTAATGTGTAGTGTTAGGTACAGCTACCAGAATGAAACAACATAGCATGAATATAGAGCACCAATTAAATTTTTTTTTTAAACTTTTTTTTAAGGTGATGGGAATGGAACTTATCTGAAAACACACTTTGCTTTGAAATAAAAATTGATTCACCTTCTGACCACCACATTCATTAACACTTCAGATTTTACATGACTGTCACTTTAATTAAAGTGTTCAAAATCTGAAAACGGGGGAAGCAGCAGGGTTTATGTAATTAAAATTCTTAAGTGGTAAAATTCATAAAGTTGCACACTGATCCCACTGAAGTGTCAGTGTTGACAGAAATTTCATGGTCATTTTACACTCTTTTTTTTTTTTTTTTTTTACTTAACTCTGTGACTTCAGTCAAGTAGGAAAAATAAAAACTGGATGTGTTGTGTGTGAACTTTCGTGATTCAAGAGACGTGGGAGTGAGAGGATAATGGCAACATTTTCATTTTTGGAGTACGGTTTAATGGTTTGGTGAAGCATAAAGCTAGGACACACTCTGCTTGCTCCACTTTCAGTCTGTTATGTTGATGATAACACAAGCTTGGCGTTTGTCTGCATCCATATTTCCCTGTAGTGTATCCAGTGTGAGTGTAACGTCGCAGGATCGGACAGCCAGACTTGCGACTTGGAGAGAAAAGTGTGTGCCTGTGCAGATCAGACAGGAAAATGCAGCTGCAAGGTACGGCATACACACTCACAATGAAGTACTCACATAGGCACATAACTGCAAAGGTCTATGCATTACAAATCTTCCACAATAACCTTTGAAGATCTAATACTATTTTTCTGGTGACATTTATCTACACTGAACCTTTCCTAAGGCATGTATCACCCATTATTACAATATCATCCCTTCTATATTTACCATTTTTTCTAGAAAATCAGCTATTTGTCTATTCATTTTAGTGATTATATAGATGTTTATAAACCCTACAGGTACAACAAATCAGAGGTGGAAAGTAACTAAGTAAAAGTACTTTGTTATTGTACTTAAGTTGATTTTTTAGGTATCTATACTTTACTTGAGTATTTATTTTTCTGGCAACTTTTTACTTTTACTTCCTATATTTTTGCATAAATACCTGTACTTTATACTCTTTACATTTTCAGAATAGACTTTTTCAAACTAAAAAGATGTGACAGGACGAAAAATAAGTCACCAGAGGAAAAACCATTGGAAGAGAGGAAATGTGACTTTATATATTATAATTATATGACTATTATCTCACAATTTTGACTTTTTGTCTCCTAATTTTGACTTTTTATTTCACAATTTTTACATTTTATCTCACAATTTTGACCTCTCCTCTTAAAACGATAATTCTTTTTAAAAATCTCATTTGTAATTTTTTAAAATCTCATGATGATTTTTATCTCAACGTCTTTTTTCCCCCTGGTTTTTCCTACATTTCCTGCCCATACCTTATCAAACACATTATTTACACAATAACTCATTTTTAAATGCTTCATTTTTGGTACTTTTGAAACTTTTCATATTTTTTTGTATTGTGTTCATTGCAAAAAAAAAAAAAAAAAATGCAGTTTTACTTTTTACTTCTGTACTTTATTATAATTGTGAAATTGTACTTTTTTTTTTACTTTTACTTAAGTAAGGAGTTAAATCAGTACTTCTACTTTTACCAGAGTATTTTTCACACACCAGTAGCTGTACTTCTACTTAAGTACAGAATGTGAGTACTTTGACCACCTCTGCAACAAACCCCTCCCCTTACATATATTATAGGTTAAAAACCTGGGTGTTTTATCTGACTGTGATTTTTTAATCATTTAAAAAATATTACCAGAGTATGATCCTTTCTCTCTAGAGCCAGTGCAGAGACTCTGATGCATGCAGTTTTTACCAGTGGTAGCGATTATTGCACTGCTCTCCTTTCTGGTGTTCTAAAAAAGACCATTGTACTACTGCAGCTACTCCAAAATTCAGCAGGTAGTCTGGCCAGCTGCTGACAAGGACCAGAATAAGAGAGTGTATCACACTGGTGCTCAGGTCTCTGTGAGCTTCAGGACTGATTTTAAAGTGCTTTTATTGGTTTTTAAAAGTCTTAATGGCCTCAGCCCTATTTATTTATCTGATGTGATTTTATTATATGAGCCCTTTTGGACCCTCAGGTCATCAGGTAGTAAAAGCTTTTAACTGTTCACACCAAAACTCATGGAGAGACCCCATGTAGTTTTCATGGCCCCAAACTATAGAACAGATCTGTGGTCATTTTTTTTTTACACTGAACTCAAAACCTACATTTTTAGGTTAGCTTTTAATTAAACTCTACTAAACATATTGTTTTATTCTGTTGCTCTTTATGTATATATATACTGTATATATATATATATATATGTGTGTGTGTGTGTGTGTGTGTGTGTGTGTGTGTGTATGAAGAGCAACATAATAAAACAATACTGCAATACTGAAAGACAGGAAGTCAACTTCGTATCTGCTCAGAGACAGATGACGTCCAGTGATATGAAGCTCATTACTGCCCATGAAACACAGGTGAATGTTTGTATTCCTATCTTACTGGGGACATTGATATGTTTACAACGTCACACCATAGGGGCCTCTGACATCATGGGGACCAAAATTCAGGTCCCCATGAGTGTTAAATATAAATATAGGTCTCAAACCATAGTGTTTAGCCCCTCTCACCTCAGTCATCATTAACAACCAAACAGTTAAAACCATAGAAAGTTTGAAATACCCAGGAGTGACACTGGACAATAAACTTAATTTGTTCGTCACATAAAAGACATTCACAACAGAAGCCAACAATGACTGTCAGCAATAAGGAAACTAAATTTTAATAAATTAATAAACATACATTTGTATACCTCACACATATTTATATTTTACTAGTTGGGACCTATATTTATATTTAACCCTCACTGGGACCTGAATTTTGGTCCCCATTATGTCAGAGGTCCCCATTGTAAACATATCAATGTCCCCAGAAAGATAGGAATACACACACACACACACACACATCTGTGTTTCATGGGCAGTAATGAGCTTCAGATCACTGGACGTCATCTGGCTCTCAGCAGGTAGGAGGTTGACTTCCTGTCGTTCAGTCCGACGCCCGTCTCTCTGCTGACAGGGCCTTGTTTTTGCTAAAGTAACCTGTTTTTCTGTCCACCCCCTTATTCTGTGTTTTTTGTAGAATTATCTTGTGACTTTTAACTGAAATTATCTTTAGCTTTATCAGAAAATAATAATCATTTCAGCTTTAAAATATCTTTTTTTTTTAGCCTGTAAATGCAGAAGAGTGAAGTTGACTTTTGAGTCCCTTCACACCCACTAAACCTGCACGACTTATGACAGCGCTCAACATTAATTGGATGATGTTTTGTTGACAGCACTGTAAACCTATTTCTTAGCAGAGAAAGGTGTAATATACAGGCCTGTCCACAATCCTATTTTAGACCAGTCAGCTCTGGGCTTATTTACAGTTCTCAAAATGTAAACATTCAGTGCTGTGAGACTCTTATTTCTGTCTCAATAGCAGCCAAAGGTATCAAATGCATCGTATTGGACTGTATTTTAGAAACTAAAAAAATGTCAAAAAGTCCAAGTTAGCAAAGTAATAGCTAATTAAAGTCATTATTTAGACCAGGGGTGTCAAACTCATTTTAGTTCAGGGGCCACATTCAGCCCAATATGATCTCAAAAGGGTCAGAGTAAAATAGTAGAGTTACATTATGATAATATGAACATCTATAATGTTTCCCTGAAATTGTGAATAACATCAACAACTTGATATATCTTAAGAAAACAACTTTCGGTCTATGAATTTGTCATTTGCATATGTGCAAAACAAATGACATTTCAATTACAAATACATAAAACATTTAATAACAGGCAGAATAATTGTAAAATTATTCTGCCTGTTAATACCACCTGTTAAGTTTCATATTTGTTGTGGTATTTATTTACGTTTTTGTAAAAAGATGGTTTGTTAATATAAAGATTTTCCTGTAATTTGACTTTTTACTTTAAAATCTGAAGTTTTCATTATTTATAGGTAATTATGAGCATATGTTACTGGTCTGAATCAATTGAGATCTAATTATTCTGTATGTAGAACCTGAATTCAATTCATTTTTACACTGTTAATATCTTCATTGTTATTCATACTAAAGGTTAGACTGGATCCTTTGGCCGACGGACCTTGTGTTTGATGCCTATGATTTAGACAATGCTGCACACATTAGGTTTGAGAGTTGAGACCACTGTGTGTCTGTGGATAAAGTTACTATTTTCAGAGCATTCACCCTGTTGACCACAAGGGTTTTCAGAGTACACACCTCCTCCAATACCAGTGCACTCATCTACTCTATCCACAATATCCTACAGTATAATTAAACCACAAACATACCACAATTTATAACCTATGTTCTCCTACTTTTTGTCAGCTTAGTTTAAGTCATTCTTATCCAACTCTGTTCCTTCATGGGTGCCAAAAATATGGCCTGTGGGCTAAAACTGGCCTTTCAAAGGTTATGATCCGGCCTATGGAACTGGTCTACTGACAGTTCCTAAAGTCAGGAAAAAGACAGTAGGTGAGTGTGTTTTCTTTTCGTGCGTCAGTGTTGTGGAGCAGACTCTCCACTGGCATGTTGTTGTTTAAAGGCACATATGAAATTGAATGTGTTTTTTATTTTGCCTTAAATTGTTACTAGCTGTTTCCCTTGTTTGGTCGATATGTACATTTTCTTAGGATCTGTCTTACCTACCTGTACAGCACTTTGACTAAAAGTGTTTAAAAAAATACTGTACAACACTACTAGTACTACTGCACTTATATAACACTTTTCCACCTTCATGGTGCTCGAAGCACTTTGCATTCATTCACACACACACACACACACACACTCATACACCAGTAGGTTTCCTAAGTCACGGTTCAGTGTCTTGCCCAAGGACACTTCAACATGTAGACAGCCTGAGCCAGGAAATGAACCGCCAACCCTTCAGTCATTGGACGACCTGCTCTACCAACTGAGCCACAGCCACCCTACTACTACTACTATTACTACTACTACTACTACTACTACTACTACTACTACTACTACTACTACTACTATTACTACTACTACTACTACTACTACTACTACTACTACTACTACTACTACTACTACTACTATTACTACTACTACTACTACTACTACTACTATTACTACTACTACTACTACTACTACTACTACTACTACTACTACTGCTACTACTACTACTACTACTACTGCTACTACTGCTACTACTGCTGCTACTACTACTACTACTACTACTACTACTACTACTACTATTACTACTACTACTACTACTACTACTATTACTACTACTACTACTACTACTACTACTACTACTACTACTACTATTACTACTACTACTACTACTACTACTACTACTGCTACTACTACTACTACTACTACTACTACTACTGCTGCTACTACTACTACTACTACTGCTACTACTACTACTACTACTACTGCTACTACTACTACTACTACTACTACTACTGCTACTACTACTACTACTACTACTACTACTGCTACTACTACTACTACTACTACTACTGCTACTACTACTACTACTACTACTACTACTGCTACTACTACTACTACTACTACTACTAGTACTACCCTACTACTGCTGCTGCTGCTGTTACTATTACCACTACTACTGCTCGTGGCTCAGTTGGTAGAGTGGGTCACCCAATGACTGAGAAGTTGGCGGTTCCCGGCTCCAGCTGTCCACATGTCAAAGTGTCCTTGGGCAAGACACTGAACCCTGACTTAGTCTCCCAGTAGGACTGACAGAACCTTAGAAACCTACTGGTGTTTGAGTGTTTGTGAATGGGTGAATGTGAAGCTACTGCTACTACTACTATAACTACTTGATGCTTAGTTGATGGTTGATGTTAGCTAGGTTCTGTTAAGTTATTTTATTGGGACAAAAAAAATCAATTAATGGCACAGAAGAGAAAAAAAAAGAATTGTGTTGAAATATTCAGTTTTATGTGTGTGTGTGTGTGTGTGTGTGTGGGGGGGGGGGGGGGTTATTTATTTATTCATATATTTTATGCATTTGGCAGATGCTTTTATCCAAAGCAACGTAGAGGGGAAAGTGAGCAATCGGGCTCTCGAACAAAGAAAAAAACAATAATTACAGATAATGTCCCAGACCATCCTTCTCAGCAAGGAAAAACTCCAAAACATAAATTGTATTAATAACCAACTCTGTCTTTTCTGCAGCTTGTGAATAGAAGGTTAGAAGTGTTTTCTTACAGCACCCAGTTTGTGTTTTCATTTGCACATGGGGATGTTTACACTGTCAGTTTTACTGTCTCTTAGTGACTTTTCACTGCCTTGATTGCAGGGAAAACCCTCCACTCATTAACTACATATTTATCCCTTGTGTACACAGTGTGGTAATAGTGAAGTTTCTTTAGCAAGGCACTTAAATGCTTAAGTGTCACTGTTGTTAAAGTAGTATCGTATAAGGATATAAGGAACAGTTCTTAAAAAACTCATCTGTGTTGTTCCTTCTCTGTGTCTTTAGGAAAATGTGGAGGGACACAACTGTGAGCACTGCAAACCAAGCACTTTTGGGTTGTCGGTTCAAAATCCACTGGGTTGCAGCAAGTGTTACTGTTATGGCCTGACAGAGTCTTGCTCAGAGGCACAAGGACTCATCAGGATGTGGGTGAGTAGACAATGGGTAACACTTTACACTATGGATCACTAATAAGGTGGTGATTCTATGGTCATTTTGATATAATTTCATGGTAATAATGCCTTTGTAATTGCTTAATACAAGTTACAGATCACTAATAAAGTGGTAAATCTTCATTGAAGCTTCCGAAAGGTAAGGAGGAAAATTTTCTACAAAGCACAGATACTATGAAGCCAGATTTCTAATTTTCAATTTGTATTCTGCCTTAGAACCCTGAAGGATATGAAACCCATGGAAATATGTCTGTAAAATATACAGCTTGTGCTTAAATAAGGGAAAAAACAGACAGTAACCATGGTAACCAATAATGGTTAGCCAGGTTGTTCAAGTTAGCTATTATATATCAACCTAGCAGACCTAGCTAGCAGTACTGTAGCAGCTACGTTAGCATACAGTAAGCCAGTGTGTTAAAGATAGGTGGTACAAAAGGCACATTTCATACGATTTCTGTATCTTGTCACAAATTACATCAAAATTACCATAGAATTACCATCTTATTAGTGACTCATTACTTGTAATAAGTGGTTACAAAGACATTATTACCATGAAATTACATGAAAATGACCAGAATTGCCACCTTATTAGCGATCCATAATGTAAAGTGTTTGTGTTTTTCTTATTAGAACCATAGTGTCTGTAGTAATATTTATGTTTTGTGATGAATTCATGAGAAGAGTTTGAAGCTTTAGTTCCTGTTTTGCATTAATAAATAAGTGTATATTTTTTTAAATTTTGTTTTTAAGGTAATACCACAGAGGGGTTAGCAGTACAGTAATAGTTGCCTTTTAACCTGTAGACATTGACAGTTCTTTGTTCCCTGCTAAGACAAGACATTTAACAGCTGGCTGATTACAACTACACTGAGTTATTCCACTGATATAACCTTTGTATCCTTCATAAAACATCATCGTTGGTTAAGGGGCTTTTTCAGATACTTAAGGTTAATGAAGTAGATCAGGAATTGCTTTATTTTACTTCAAGATCAAAGAGTTCATGTTAGTTTTTTTAGGCCCATTGGCAACTGTTTCTTCTTTTAAAGTCAATTCTAAGAGTGAAAAATTACTAATAGATGAATTTAATTTTTTAAGTGATTTATTTTGAAGTGGTTTAACATTAGTCTAACTAAATTTAGCCTGAATACTCCATTTTTTTACAACACCATTACTGTTTCGGATGGCTTTGTATGCTCTAAATAGAAATATATATATATATATATATATATATATATATATATATATATATATATATATATATATAAAATATATCCAATACAGATAAGTGCTGTAAGAATCATTTGATTATTTGATTATGTTTTGATGTGTTTGGTAATTTATGTGAAGAAATTGAAGAAAGTACTGAACTGAACTGAAAGTTCTTTGCTGTATGAATGTCATTTTGGATTTTGGACAACTAATCAGTTAATTGTGAAAATAATCAACAATAATCAATTGACATTGAACATGTTCTTTAGTCGCAGGCATACTGCAGTTGAAGCAGAGTAACAGTTGTCGAATGTGTCAGCTAGCCTCGGCCATATGAGTTTTAATCAAAACATAAACATATCTGTGAACATCACGCAGATGTTGTTTTAAATGGAAGACGGTGGTATTGACATAATGTAGACGCCAGACAGACAGTGGGCAATTTAACGATCAATTGTCGAGCAGCAGCCTCTTTTTAATAAAGCCCTTCATCTCGGAAATGGTTTCCATCAGTGGTAAACTGGCGTTTCCGTGGTAACTGTGGAGTATTAGGACAGATTGTAGCGAGAGAGGCTTCATTTGGACGACAAACATTCACTTCATTTATTGTTGACTGAGAGAGAGTGTGAGCTGGACAGAGTGAGAGAGAATCAGTGAAAAAATGGACAGTTTATTGGAAAGAGGCAGATTTTCTCTGAACCACTGAATCGTGAGATTACACTGAGTGGAAAGGGACACGAACACACACTCATACACACACTCACCATATCTAGACACTACACATATACTGTCCAAACACAGGACACATGCCTTTAAATACAAAGCAAAAACACACACTGTGTTGTTGCATTGCTCTGAGGGCAGAGGACACTTTTGCACAATTAGACACTGATTTTATGATGATATTCTGTCTTAATGTCATCAAAAAAACTCATAGAAGTGAAACTAAAAAAGTAGCCAGAGATCTGAAAGAGATTAGATGAAGTTAGAAGATAAGAAGAAGACGAAAAATGTATAACTGTAACAATAAATAATAACTGAACTCAGGTGAAGTATTTTTTGTGGCGACATCTTATTAAATGAATCTCTACATGTAACATTTTCTAAACAGAAAAAAATTAACATGGAAAAAAAAAAACATTTACATCTATCAAACTTCACTGCTTTTAATCAGCATTCCAATAGATGAAGTTTATTCCCTTGTTCACTACGAAGCCTCTGACCATCCAAATGTGGAAATAGCTGACAAAAAAATGAACTTTTACCAGAATAATTTCAATGTATTTGTTGAATTAACGTTCAAATTGATGGTGGAACTATGTAATAACTCCCATAAGCAGCAAAACAGAAGTTGGATTTATTATATGTAAATGTATACAGTTACAAAAACAACATTTACAAATACTTCCATGTCACCAAACTAAATTAAATATATTGAATGACATTATGAACTGTGTGTATCAATAACATTCAATATGAGTATGAAGTGGCAAAAATTGGTGTGTTAGGGTTTACTGCTGTTTAAGAATTGACTGGCAGAAAAGATCACACTCCCATAACATCACAGATATTATTCACACAATATCCACACATCAGCACTGTTGGACGGCAGTGGTGGAAAAAAAAAGGGTTTCAGGCTGGGGCAGATAAATCTATTTTTAAATCACTTCATTCAACCACAACCCACAGTCAATAACAAACGCTGATATTATTCAAGTAATATTGAAATATCAACACACAAAGTGGAAAAGAGAGAAAAGGGGGAATAATTTATATAATAATAATAATAATAATACGAAGAACTGCTCCTGACTACAAGTAATAAGTCAGATATTATTCACATATGAAATAGGAATAGGTATTTATAGTTATTTGTCCTTTTACATTATCATATCAACTGCGGTTCATGGAAAGCAGCAGATCATTACGCAAGGAAAATATTCCACAAAACATGTTTTACCAATTACTTTTGTGAGTAATTTAATCAAAGTGCATCCATTTGGTCTTGTCCATCCTTCATTATTCTACAAACTGAGAAGCAGAACAACTCTACTAAAGACTCAACAAGACAACAGAAAAGAAAACTCTTATAGATTATAGACAAGATACAACCAAATAAAATTACTATTACTGTGGTTTTTCATGGTTTCTGCAAAAAAATAAAAATGAAATAATATCTCTAAGGTTCTCATAATTCATACATTAAAGGGTTAATATTAGTGATCGACTGGTATGCATTTTTTTGTGCTGATACTGTATTTATTTTATATATTTTTTATATTAGCCTTAACCTTAATATTACTGGATGATTTTATACTTAAATCATTTTTTTTTAATTGTCAATGAATTGAATGACTTAAATTAATCAAGTCCATTCTATAATTTCACACCCACAATTCAAAAACATCTAGACTTTACATTTGTCCTCACTTTAGCACATTGGAATTCTCTGAAATTATAATTTTGTTCTTTTAAGTTTAAATAAATATTGAATGATATTTGGAGCCTTTATTTTTATTTTTTACTCCATAATGTTATTATAACACTGACAATGTTCAAATGAAATAATATTGACTACATTTTCTTGGACATAAAGTGGTTTTTACATGAATTACTCAGATACTAGTGGCCTAATTTACTCTGCTAGAGTTTTATAATGAATCACTCCAAAGTAATTGTACAACATCTGTGTGAATCACTCACTCATTTTATATAGGAATCAAACACTTACAGTCATTCTTCCATTATAACTTTTTCAGCAGAAAAAAAATAACACATTACCCAAACTAACTCCATTTTTTCAGTGTTATGTTTTTTTAATCTATATGAACTGAACGCATGATTCAGTTGTCCTTTTCTTTATTAAATCTTGTCATATCCAAAGTTTTGGCAATCATGTAAATTGATCATTTGTTAAATTTTTTTTTTTTCAAATGTTTTTAAAATTTTATTTGTCAATAAAAGTCTTTGAAATATATTATATGCTTTTAACCATTATCTAATGATAAAAGCATTAAATAACACATAAGCTAGTCTTCAGGGGAAGCTCTATATGTTAATTTCTTATTTTTTTTAGATCCTGTCTGGAGCACTTATCATGTCAGTTGTTGTTAGTTGCCTGCGTCTTGACCTGTGTTACTGACTTTTGTCACTGTTAAGTATTTTGTTGTTTTCTGTATGCTTTTATGTCACTTTACCTTACCTTACCTGACTTTACCTTACCTTACTTTACCTTACCTTACCTTACCTTACCTTACTTTACCTTACCTTACCTTACCTTACCTTACCTTACCTTACCTTACCTTACCTTACCTTACCTTACCTTACCTTACTTTACCTTACCTTACCTTACCTTACCTTACCTTACCTTACCTTACCTTACCTTACCTTACCTTACTTTGCCTTACCTTACCTTACCTTACCTTACCTTACCTTACCTTACCTTACCTTACCTTACCTTACCTTACCTTACCTTACCTTACCTTACTTTACCTTACCTTACCTTACCTTACCTCACCTCACCTTACCTCACCTCACCTTACCTTACCTTACCTTACCTTACTTTACCTTACCTTACCTTACCTTACCTTACCTTACCTTACCTTACCTTACCTTACTTTACCTTACCTTACTTTACCTTACCTTACCTTACCTTACCTTACCTTACCTTACCTTACTTTACCTTACCTTACTTTACCTTACCTTACCTTACCTTACTTTACCTTACCTTACCTTACCTTACCTTACTTTACCTTACCTTACCTTACCTTACCTTACCTTACCTTACCTTACTTTACCTTACCTTACCTTACCTTACCTTACCTTACCTTACCTTACCTTACTTTACCTTACCTTACCTTACTTTACCTTACCTTACCTTACCTTACCTTACCTTACCTTACCTTACCTTACCTTACCTTACCTTACTTTGCCTTACCTTACCTTACCTTACCTTACCTTACCTTACCTTACCTTACCTTACCTTACCTTACCTTACCTTACCTTACCTTACTTTACCTTACCTTACCTTACCTTACCTCACCTCACCTCACCTCACCTCACCTTACCTTACCTTACCTTACTTTACCTTACCTTACCTTACCTTACCTTACCTTACCTTACCTTACCTTACCTTACTTTACCTTACCTTACCTTACCTTACTTTACCTTACCTTACCTTACCTTACCTTACCTTACCTTACCTTACCTCACCTCACCTCACCTCACCTCACCTCACCTCACCTCACCTCACCTTACTTTACCTTACCTTACCTTACCTTACTTTACCTTACCTTACCTTACCTTACCTTACCTTACCTTACCTCACCTCACCTCACCTCACCTCACCTCACCTCACCTCACCTCACCTCACCTCACCTCACCTCACCTCACCTCACCTCACCTCACCTCACCTCACCTCACCTCACCTCACCTCACCTTACCTTACCTTACCTTACCTTACCTTACCTTACCTTACCTTACCTTACCTTACCTTACCTAACTGTTCTTAAGTATACTTTGTGAACACAATGCAGCAAAGTTTGCAAAAAAACCCAAAACTAATTTCACTGTGAAAACCTTTGGGCACATTTTTATATTCTGCTTCAGAGCAATATTAACACAAATGCTCAGAAAAAAAGTCCTGCCTTATTAGGAGGTGACAACAACAAATAATAAAGTGATAAATATGTTGTTAATAATAGACAAACTACAAAATCTAAAGAAAAGCTTAGGGCAGGAGTCATGGAGGAACCACAGACTAACCTTGGAAAAAAATCAAGACTTAATTAATACACAGATTTTCATGAGCAATCTGTATTATTATTTTTGTATGTGTTGTGGCACCTGAATACAATTCCTGACAAGCTGAATGCTGTGCACAGGTTTATCTGTGCACTTTAAACAGATGAACATAAGCAACTGCAGCTTCATGGTCGCCCACCTGCAGCTGTTGTTTGTCATAATCTGTAGCTTCAATGACAAAAAAAACCCCAAAAACATAGAATCTCTACATGCAGTATTTGTTATGTCTGAAACTAAGGCCACATTCACCTCATCAAACTATCAGCATCTGAAAACCAGAGGTGGTTGAAGTACTGATATTCTGTACTTAAGTAGAAGTACAGCTACTTGTGTGAAAAAATATTCTGGTAAAAGTAGAAGTACTGGTTCAACTCCTTTACTGAAGTAAAAGGAAAAAAGTTAAAAGTAAGACTGGGTTTTTTGTCATGAATGCAATACTATTTATTTAACCAGGAAAAATCTGAAATGTTTTTAAAAAGTATCTAAAGTAAAGCATTTAAAAGTGAATTACTGTGTAGAAAATTTTGTTTGATCAAGTCAGAGGAAATTTAGGAAAAACGGTGGTTGGAAAAAGTCACAATTGAGATCAAAATTCATTATGAGATTAAAACAAAAGTTATAAATATATGATAAAAATGCATAATTTTCAGAGAAAAAGTCAAAGTTGTGAGATAAAATGTTAAAATTGTGAAATAAAAAGTCAAATATATGACCTAAAAAGTCCAAATAATGAGATAAAAAGTCCAAATTGTGAGATAATACTCATATGACTATAATATATAAAGTCACAGTTCCTCTCTAAGACTGATTTTCTCTCTGAAGCTACTCATTTTTTTTCATTATTATTATTATTATATTTTTTTTTTATTACAGTCACATCTGTTTAGTTTGAAAAGATAATGAGTCTATTCTGTGAATGTAATGAGTATAAAGTACAGATATTTATGAACAAATGTAGGGAGTAAAAGTAGAAAGTTACTAGAAAAATAAATAGTCAAGTAAAGTACAGATACCTAAATAAATCTACTTAAGTACAGTAAAGAAATACTTTTACTTAGTTACTTTCAAACTCTGCTGAAAACCTACCTGGATGGGTCAAGCGGTTTGTAATTAATAGACATGTTTTCAGCGAACATAAGACAGAGGAAGACTCTCCAGATGCTCTATACAGGAAATGTTTTATAGAACAAACACAATAGACTGATGTATCTGGTTCTTAATGTACTTCATGATGTACAAAGCTGAAATGCGGTGATTCATTTATTTGAGCAAATTCGGGAGCGTGTCTGTCAATAATAAGGGAATAGTTCCAGTTATAATGGAGAAAAGAAAAATGTTACTGCCATTATTATGTTAATGTACGTATCTGCAGTATACTACATGACTAATACAGTCAATTATGTTCAGCAGTAAAAACACGTTTCAGTGGAAAATCAGCTTCTATATACCAAAGTGGACATATTTAGTAGGACCGGAATTACTTTTAGACTTAACATGACTATAATCATTTTGTTCAGACAACATTTTGGCATTTACGTACATATTTCTTTTTATTACAGATTTCATTTAACACATGCTAGATGATTGTAAGAGTTTTTGCCGCATCTTGCTATGGAATTACTGTAGGTTTCACACTAAATACTGACTTTAAACTTCAGAACCCATTTTTGTGTGTATTAAGGCTGTGCACATATTTCCTTGTTGTATCCAAAGAAAAGAGACAGATACAAGTATGCATGTTTATGTCAATACTGCAAAAATAAATCTAAAAACTGTCTAAAACTTTTGCATATATACAGTCGTCCCTGGCATTTTTTTTGTGACTTTTTGTTTTTGTGATTAAAAAGGATTAGTTTCATCAAGTTTCAAACTACACAGAAACTCCAGATTGGTCCTGATTGGACGTCCTAGAACAGGGGTGTCCAAATCCAGTCCTTGAGGGCCGTTATCTGACATGTTTTAAATATTTCCCTCTTCCACATGATTCAGTTTAACCCTTTAACTTTATCAGTTTCACAGTAAAAATAATTAAAATAAGCAACAAAATGAACAAAAAATGGCCAAAGTCATGAATAAAATGAACAACATGAAGAAAGTAGGACACAAATGGAGCAAAATTAAAGAAAAAATAATAATAAAATACAAATTGCAATGTAGAAAAATAAACAATGAGGAACAAAATTAACAAAACCTTTGTGTCTTACTTTTATTTTTGTTTATGTTATTAATTATTTTGTCAGTCTATTATTCATTTTTGTTCACTTTATTGATGACATTGGCATTTTTTTTGTCATTTTGTTGTTTATTTTAATTATTTTTTACTGTGAAACTGCTAAAGTTTCAGGAGTTAAAGGGTTAAACTGAATCATGTAGAAGAGGGAAATATCTAAAACATGTAGGACACCGGCCCTTGAGGACTGGATTTGGACACCCCTGTCTTAAAAGGACACTAACCCCAAGTAGACCACCAAGGTAGTGCAGTCGTAGTTCAAAGACATGACCCGGTCCAAGTCCTGAGCTAAACCATCTAGAGAATCTGTAGAGTAGCTGAAGACCAGAGTGATGGTAGGAGAACATCCAAATGGACCCAGCTGGAGGCTTTGGTCCAGGAAGAGTGGACTAGAACCCCACAGGAGACAGACTGTGGACACTAGGGCATTAACAGACATGTCGACTCCCATAGCACAAGTCGAGTTAAATTTGGAGGAGTTGACAAGTAGCATACTATTCTTTCTGTCTCTCTATTTTTCTCTCTCTCTCTCTCTCTCTCTCTCTCTCTCTCTCTCTCTCTCTCTCTCTCTCTCTCTCTCTCTCTCTCTCTCTCTCTCTCTCTCTCTCTCTCTCTCTCTCTCTCTGTGCATAAACACAGTCACACCTAAACAAAATGGCTGCTGCAGGTAAGACAATTGTCGTGGGCTAACAAAACAAAAGAGAGTGACAGACAGGCACACATCGCACTCTCTTTTACTTCACCTTTGATGAAAAAAAAGAGGCATTCACTAGCTAATCTGCGTGATATACTGTAAGCAGCATCAGCTAGCTAACCTGATATGAGCAGCAGTGCAGACAATGTACTCCTTTTTTCCAAACATGATGTGGACAGTGTCTTGTGATGCTTGGCTGCTGCCTTAAACTTTTTGCACTTGATATAAAAACTGAGAACCCATGACAGACGTCTGGACAGTCCGGTTTTAGTGATACTACTGCTGTTGTGCAGTTCAATTTAACAGAAAACTCTTTGCTAACGTTAGCCTTTGTTTTGTTGTGGTTAAAATGTTGATGTTTGTGTCTTGTCAGTGGACATTGTACATTGTACTTTAATACAAGTTGCTCATTGCTGGACAGACGTATGTCCGTGTTTTTTTTTAGCTACGTCTGTGTTGTTCCTTAGCTGACAATGTGATGACGTCATCACGGCACGTCTACTCGACTCCGACTTTATTAGCGGTTAAGTCGACTTAAAAAAAACTGAAGTCATTAATGCCCTAGTGGACACTTAAAACAACAATCATCCACAGCAAAAACTACTCTATTGAATATTAAGAAAAGACATTAGACTTAGTAATCATACTGTACGGCATGAATAATTTTTAACATGGTGTTTTTTTTGGAAATCCACTAATAAAACTAATACAACTTTTTTCTCCAAACATCATTAGTTGTGTTGTGTGTGTCTCATAAATCACAGAAATTGAAATTTTCCACTGTTGGATTATAAAGAAGGTTCTAAACACAGTTAGAAATTGCAAAAACAAGGAGTGGGGGTGTTCAACAGTTTGTGGCTCAGTTCGTAGAGCAGGTTTTCCAATGGCCAAAGGGTTGGCAGTTAGAATCCTGGCTCCGACTGTCCACGTGTCGAAGTGTCCTTGAGCTCTAAATGTCTTCCAGTAGGGTATGGCAACTGGTGTGTGTGTGTGAATGGGTGAAAATGTAAAGTGCTTTGGGCACTATGGTGTATAAAATGCACTATATAAGTGCAGTCCATTTACAATTTCATGACCTCCTGATGTTAAAGGCTAAAAAGCATTCTCTTTTTGAATGTGTTCAGATTGTTGAGGTGCATAAGCAAGGCTTCTGACAACATGCCATTATTGGTGGAGAATTAGTTTGATCTATTAGAGAACAAAACTGTTATGAACTGCTGAAATGTTTATTTCTGTTTTAATTTGAATACTAATACTTGTAGCTTTATGTTCATCTTTTTGACATAGGGTACATGCATTAATTAAAATCAAATAATATACAATCATTTATGAATCTTGAATACTTCAGTTATTCAACAGCCTGTTTTTAAAGTTATCATACAAATAATCATCTCTTCCCAATAGAGTGATGATAAGACTGTACATCTTTTGAAAATTTTTAATGGCATGTTCAAATTGCATGAATCAGATGACAGATGATGTTACAACCATTAGAACAGGGGTGTCCTAATCCAGTCCTCGAGGGCCGGTATCCTGTGTGTTTTAGATGTGTCCCTCTTCCACCACATCTGGTTCAATGGATGATTGAATTGAATTGAATGCCTTTAGTGTCATTGAATATAAAATACAATGAAAGTGAATGCTGCTCCAGTAAAGTGCTTAAGACACACATGCATCACATTACACACATCACACTTAGTAATATAATAAATAAAATATCAACAATGATAAAACTAAAAATACTAAAATACTAAATACAGCAATACAAATGATCAGCTCATCATAAAGCTCAGGGGAAGTTTGATCATGATGTAATGGCTTCCAGGTGTGATGGAAGAGGGGAATATCTAATGACTCAAGGACTGGATTTGGACACCCCTGCATTAGAAAGTTGACTTATAACATATGAGCATTATTAACATCATCATTGTGTGTTGCAGTTGACACTGAGGCAAGAGCAGACAGTGCTCCCCCTGGTGGATAAGTCCAGTGCTGTGGAGACGAGGAGAGGAGTGAGCTTTCAGCATCCTGAGATCCTCGCCCATGCAGAACTGGTCACCCCAACCCTGCCGGAGCCATACTACTGGAAACTACCGGAACAATTCAGAGGCTCCATGGTAAGAAAAGTGTGTGTGTTGATGCAAACGTCAGGGTGAAGGGAATTTACTAAACCTTTTCAGGGTCTCTGCAAAACCTTGAAACCTCTTGAAATATAGGTTTTTTGTGTACGTTAAAAACGTTTACAATTGTTAGAATGGGAGCATTAAATTGGATTTGGTAGAGAATGAACAAGTCAATTTTTGTTTGTTCCTTTTACCTGCATTTCATGTCTCCGGGCATTGACTGCAACGTCTAATACCAATTTATTTGTACGACAGAAACACTGTATCTTGTTGTTTTGTTTAAGTTTATTTTGCTGCAGTAATGGTGTTTTGTTTTTTTCCCCCTTTTTAGATGTCTTAAAATGTTGAAAAACTATTACCCTGCCCCAAAGGGGAGAGGGGTATTGTTTTTGGTTCGGTTTGTCTGTCTGTCTGTCTGTCCGTCAGTAGCTTCACACAAAATCTACTGGACCAATTTCCATTAAATTTGTTTTGCCTGGGACCACTTGTTAAAAATCTACTTAGTAGATACTCTATATCTTCCGTCACTAATAAAGTATGATATAACCATTATGGTAATGCTAAATTGCTTTCAATTCATTCTCTGAGACTTGAATGAGTGGATGTTTTGGTTTGGACAGATAAAAAACACAATACAACAACAAAGAAAACAAAACTCATGAAGCAGATTAACAACATTAACAAACCAAAACCAAAAAAAAGGTATATTATACAAGAGAAACACATAATGTAATTTTAGTGTTGTTTATACATCTGAAAAGAAATAGGAAGAATAAACTTATTTAAATGCACCTATTTATTAAAATACCACACACAAAGTATACCAATGAACGTGTTAATACATGTATACATGTCTTTATCAATCAACATAAGTAGTATGTGGTAAATATAAACCCATATAAATACAATATACAAACTGACTCAAATTTCTATCTAGCTATCTGTCCATCCATCCATCCATTATATATTATAATTCCATATATATATATATATATATATATATATATATATATATATATATATATATATATATGTTTCATTTTGTATGTATGTATGTATCAGAAATAGTTAGCAAATATAATGTTCTTTTTCTTTTGGAGGACGGGGATTTTTGTGAGAAAAGTTGATACAGGTAGAAGGGGTGGGATTTTATGAGTGTTAACTTCCACCCACTCCTTTTGAACATGCTTTGTTGTTTTTTACTGTATATTTTCTTTTATATTATTATTATTTTTTTTAATGTTCAAATAAATTGAATAAATCAAATCAAATATTCTAATTCTGTTGGACTTTGTTTAGATCACAGCATACGGTGGTCAGCTGAAATACGCAGTGTACTACGAGGCCAGAGATGAAACTGGACCGTCATCATATGAGCCGCAGGTCATCATTAAAGGCGGGGCTAATCACGACATGGTAATGACTCACCACATCCCTGGGCTCCAGATCGGTCAGCTCACCCGTCACGAGATCGACATGACGGAGGTACAGTCGACCCTTTTAATGAAACGTGGATATTTCAATTTCAAGTTGTCACTGTAAAAAAATAAATAAATCAAATCTTTTCTGTGATAATTTCTGCCTGTGCACAGCATGAGTGGAAGTTTGCAGATGGCAGGTCTATGACTCGTGAGGACTTCATGGACATTTTGTTCTATGTGGACTACATCCTAATTAAGGCATCACATGGCAACTTGATGAGACACAGCCGGTAAAGTGGAAAAAAAAAAAAAAAGTCTCACACTCACACATGCAAGACACGATCAATTGGACTAGCACCAGCAAGTTGTGTACATTTATTCATTAGACTACATGCCAATATTATAAAAAGAATAGACAGCTGAATCAGTGATGGGCTGATTTGTCATAAATAATATTGGCCATAATAAAGACCATTTTAACATGATGCAAATAGGTAGAGGATTTCTCTCACATTATTCATACACCATTTATGTTCTTTACCGTGATAAACCAGAAATGTTTTGATTTGATTTAATTTATTTTGGTCAATTAAAATTAATAATGTAATTTAAATTTAATTAAATTAACATTTGAGCTACAAGTAACTGAAAAAAAAAGACAGAAAATAAGGCACAATCAAAACAAATACTGACCGAAATAATGAAGTAAAGCGAAGTATAACAAACTATGCAGTCACGTAATAGTGGTACACCTATTCTGTTTTCTCTCTCCCAGTATTTCAGAGATCAGTCTGACAGTGGCAGAAGAAGGAACACCGACCAAAGTGAGCGAAACAGCCCATCAGATAGAGAAGTGTGACTGTCCAGCTGGATACTCTGGACTTTCTTGTGAGGTATGCAAACAGCTAAGCTTATGCACAGATGGACAAACAACAATGTGTGTCCGCAAAGACACTGCAAGTACAAAGCATTTCCTAAAAAGTATCTGCAGAGAATTTTAGAGTGAACGTTTGAGTGTCTTTGGAATAAAACGCCTTCTGTAAATATATGTATTGATCGAGCAAACCAAGGAAAAGTTTCTGTTTTCTTGTTGTGGTTTTCTGCTGCTTGGTGCTTCTCCAATTTATTATAAGATGCTCTAAAACAACACCCTGTAACACCAACATGTTGACAATTAATGCGTATAATTAGAGTTTATCTTTATAATGTGCCTTTTTCTAGTAAATATTTGTCAGTGTTTTTTAATCCAGATGATGAAATTTCTCCAATACAAAAAAATTAAATGATAGAGTACAGGTGGAAATAGCAGATAACTTATGTTTAATTAAGCAAATAGGTAATTTATGTCCACTGGATAATTACTGTCACGGTTAAGATGTTTCAGTTGCAACAGCAGTCAGGAGTTTGTCATTTCTTCCCATGTCTCAAGACCATATTCTGCAGATCTAGGAAATATATAACTGTTTCACAAGGGTCAAATAATTGGATTTCATGAGGCAAGGAAAACTAGGAACAAGATGTTGAAACTAAAATTGGGTTAAGTTCAAACTTAGGACAGTGGTGAATATGGAAGAGGGTTAGGACCACTGCAAAAATAAATAAGGTCCAATATCTGATAATAATGATAATTATTAAGATTATACTGACTATGCATATACTACGAATGTATTACTATGTTACTGTAATATTACTTTTAATATTATCACCCATCGTGCTTAGTGCCTACAGTACAAACCTGAGGGGGCAGTGTTATGATCTGGGGTTGATTCAGTTGGTCTAGGCTAAACAAATGAGGTCTGCTGAACCTGCGTTATGTTGAATGACCAGTTCTGAAAATCAGTAGGCAAAAAATAAGGGCAATTTTAACAATATTCTGCCTCAATTTATTGTTAGTCCACGTGTTTTATTATGGATCAGTTCTACAAAGACACTAAACTCTTCGTAACAGAAGCGGAAAATTATTCACATTGTGTCTAATTTTTTTTTAGACATTTCCGGTTGTTGTTCAGGTTATTCACATTTTATTGTTACATTGTGAATGTAAATATTTTCAGAATTTAATATTATTTTTTAGCAGTTAAACAATGGCAAACAATTGAAGTTGTCATCATTTATAGGCAAAAAAAAAAACCCACACAAAAATACTGAGATGAAAATATGGAGTCATTTAATAGGTTATTATGATCTTCATCCCATGGGCTGCATCGGAACCTTTGGCGGAACGCATTTGGCCCCTGGTCCCTATGTTTGAGACCCTTGGTATACAGGATAGTACACAGTAAATTTTGCAGTGTTAAATCAACACTTAGAGAGTCAATTTGGAGACAATGGGACCAAATACACTCTAGAAGAAGTTAAATAAACTCTCTAAGTGTTGATTTAACACTGCAAAATTTACTGTGTATGAGCTTCATGGACGCACTGTGGCACGAGTGCTGCAGATGAAAACTGGAAAGTCTATGTGTGAATCTGACAGACATAAATGGAGGTAATGGATTTTACTGTTTAGAATACTGCTGAACATATCACAGATACTTTCTTAAACAGTGGTACAGTATGTATACCCACAATACCTTGCACATAACCTTTTTTCTGTTTTACCTCCATTACAAATTACACTACATTACAAAGTGATTCAGTGAGGAGTTCACTTCAGTTATTTTTATTTGAACAGTTCATCTTAAAAAAAAAGAAAAAGAAAAAATAAAGAAAAAAAACAAGAAAAGAAAAAAAAAAAACAGAAAAAAGAGCCAACGACAAAATAAGGAGTCACCACTCGAAAGGAGTAGGTTGAAATTCAAAGAACTTATGAAAGATCCTACCCCTCATTTAACAATTATACAATACAATAACAATTTTATGAATTTCATTCACATCACTCATTTCAATGTCCATCTTGACCATACGTTTTAAAACTGAACCTCCACCATTATTGCAGGTGGTCTATTTTTGCAGCATTTGCACATTTTTAATTTATGGACATACACTTTATAATGAAGGAGAAAAAAACAAAACAAAAACAATTCAGAAACATGTAGTGTATATAAATGACTTGGTAAACACAGTTCTTACATTCTCACTGACTGTATGTGAGGCACATGTTCTGAAACTCAACTAAAGACACTTTCATGGATTTAATAAATACAGTAAACAATCCAGGCCATTGCACTGCATATTTTTTTAATTGAATGAATGTGTTGAATCAGAATGAGTTTACTGGGTCTTTATCGTGTTTGGGTATGAATCATATTGGACCATGAGGAGCCACACATAATATATTGAATCATAGAAGCTGTATCTTATCTGCCTTAAAACTACGATTTCCAACCCTAATTCATACACTTTTACTTTAGTGCCTGTTTAATATTGACTAAAATGTCTATGACTGTATAGTCCATGATTTTTAACGGGAAAAATATTAATGTTTGGCACCAGTTTATTGATAATATAATGTAAGTAGAAGTAATATGATATATTCCCTTACTGAAATGAAAATAAAATGTCCTTGGGTGGACATACAGTCATGTAGATGTTAATAACAGTGCATTAAGCCTCCTTTTCTTCCAAGAATTGAATGATTGAATGATTTTTGCCTGCTGCTTTTATGAAGGATGTAAACATGGAGGTCACACGGACTTTGCATACAATAGTATCTCACAAGTTTCCAATTTACATTTAGAGGTTAGAGATTTAAGCCATTGCTTCGCCTTTCAGCCTCTGGTTTTTTTTTTTTTTTTTTTTTTTTTTTTTTTTTTTAGTTTTTAGTTTTTGCTTTGCTTTGCAAGGATTAAGCCTCTCCTCGACCGACTTGTGATTTTGTCAAAGCAATTGACTTTGGCTGCGTCCAGCTCCTTCTCTTAAGCCACAGAAGTTGTATAGCAGTGACTCAATCTTCACTTTAATGAGGATTTTGTAGAGAAAGCTTATGATACACGGTGGCAACAGTCCTCTGCAATTCCGCCACGTGAAAAAATGCCTGAGAGTCGTTTAGGTATTATTGTGTTAATCTCAAAGGAGTACATGGTTTGCCAGAAAAGTTTTAACAGTATTTTCCAAACTCGGTTTCACTTTGTCGCTGCTACTTGGGCTGTAGAGCGGCACACATCTATCACACATTTCTTTTAAAAAACTATATATATATATATATATATATATATATATATATATATATATATATATATATATATATAAATTTAGCAGTTTATAATTTAGAAGCTACAGATAATGTTGAAAAAGTGCCAAATGGAAGCTAAATAGCAAACGGTAGCTAAACTTGAAATGTTCAGGTCGTAGAGGGCTTGGCTGACAGATGGCCATTCTATTTGTAGCTGCCGTCATTGTTAATAAAGTATTTTTAAACGGGCGTTTAGTGCTAGCAGAGGGAACAGATGGCTCTTTAAATGGACTCCATTAATTATTACTGAACAGGAGAGAGAGGAAGAGAGAGTTACCTTGCGTATGTGTGTGTTAAGTATGCATGCGTGTGTGTGTGTGTGTGTGTGTGTGTGTTTGGCGGTTATATGAGGGTGAGTTGATGTGTGTGTTCAAAACTTACTGAAGGGAATAACTCTTAATTGTGAGCGTGCATATGTAAGAGAGAGGTGGTCAACAGTTGCCTAGAGAAATAACAATTAAGGATAATTATGTGTGTCCATGTGGCTGTAGTAAAATGCAGCGACTGTGTTTTTGTTTTGATGTAACACCGTAACGCAACAAAGGATCTGCATGCGAGAGTGTATTTCTGTCTAGATTTTTGATTTCTCTGTCTTGTGTTTTGTGTGTAGGAGTGTGCTGCAGGTTTTTACCGTCTTCGCAGTGGTTCTTTGGCATCTGCTCCAGCGTCCAGAGTGCCCAGTGCTGCCGGCATGGGCAGCTGTGTTCAGTGCCAATGCAGCGGGCACTCGTCCACCTGCGACCCCGAGACATCCATATGCCAGGTAAATGGGTGTGTATGTGGGGAAAGGAGGGGGGGGGGTCTGCTGCTGGAGGCCCTCATTCAGCCATATGCCAGGAAGGCTCTGCAGGGGAAACTGGTTAAAAGAGAAGGTGTGTGTATGTGTTGCAATGGATGTCAGGTACTGTAATTAGCCCTGCGATAATTAACAACCCCAAGCTTACCCCGTTTTTTTTTTTTTTTTATTTCTTCTCCTTTGGATCTGACATCTTTACTTTTAATCAAATTGGAGGGGTGATGATTTTATGAAGATATGGGCAGGTGAAGTACACTGGCAGAATGTGTATTTAGACCATTTACTTTAAATTATAACACTGAAAATGTTAACAGACCCAACTCCTTACTGATGAACTGATCAATTTTGTTCTAAATGTTTATTTTTTATTGAACACTGGAAAAAAGTGTACATCATAAAAAAACAACATTAATCCCACCTAATCGTTGACCAATTAAATCGGTTAAATATCAGATGTCAGTTTAACCTGTTTACTCCAGTGGGCAGTTATTCCACAGCTTTTCTCTTGTTAATACATGGGTTTTGTGGTTTATGCATCATCCAATACACTGCAATTCATATCATTACTGTAACTTTTCTGTTCTTGATGGACAAAATAATAATTTTTTTAAAATCTATTTTTTGCATATTATCTTCATGGAGTAATAACTGAAGTAATAACTAGTATTAAAAGTTTGTTAAAATGGGAGAAAATATCAGATTAGCTGAATTACTTAAAAAAAAAAAATTCACTTTCTGATGTTCAGTTTTAAATACATGTTTCTTTATAATTCCAGGAAAAATAGGTTAATATATTAAAAAAATTAAATCACATTGTGTTTTTCATACCTAAAGAAGTATAAAAAAAACCCTAACGGTCTTGTAATTCATGCACCAAAAGGTTAAGAAAGAATCCTATTATGATAAAATCAAAACTAAGAAAAGAAAAATAAATATACACATTTATTTGGAGAGTACTCATTTGCCATTGTTGTCCCATTTAACCAATTGTTTAACAATGTATTGAATATTACACCACTGGTCAAATGTAATATAATAGCATCTAAAAGACACATTGTGGTCAATGGATCCTTATAGGTAATAAATCCCCTTAACTGACATATTATAGATTTTCATTGTCAATATAAAGAGATTTGTGAAATGGGAAGCCATACTGAAGGAAATACTCCTGAGTAAAATAATTCAATGGTGATTATATTTTGACATCACAAATTTAAGGCAACCCCAGACATTCAAAAAAAAACCTCTTCTTTTTTTGACTAAAATTTTTTTTTTTCTTTGTTCATGTAATAGTTTGCTATACTATGTTTCAAATAAACATTAATTTTAGATGACATTTAGTTTATATAATGTATATTATTATGGTTGGAGGTACAACAGCCAGGTGTAGATTACTACAGAAAGTGTGACTTTTAGTCTGGCTTGTATTTACAAGGCTGACAATTAATACTGAACAAACAATAACTCAAACTATGAATTATGAAAGAGCTGCAGTGTCTGACACTGACCAGAGTGAATATTTGGCAGATAAATAGTACCACAGTGTTTCAGTTTCAGACTCACATATTTAAAATGGATTACAATTGTCTCTCTCAATTTACCATATATATTTTTATTACTTATTTTTTATTGTAATCAATCACTTGATCATTCAGGTGACCCCCATTTGAATTCTAGTCGATCCCACTTCAGGTCACAAGCCCGGGGTTAAAAAAGAACACTGATATGATTTATTAAAGGACTAGATGGCAAAATATGACATCTGGACTGCACAGGAAATGATCCCAGGTGGTTCCCACCATGCAGGAAGCAGGGACACATCTTCAGTTGTAGTCCCAAAATACTAAGACAAAAACACCATAAAACATAATAAAAGCTAAAAATACTAAGGTTAAAACACAATAAAACATAATAGAAGCTACAAATAATAAGATAAAGACACAATAAAACATAATAAAAGCTAAAAATACTAGGGTAAAACACAATAAAACATAATAGAAGCTACAAATAATAAGATAAAGACACAATAAAACATAATAAAAACTAAAAAAACTAAGATAAAACACAATAAAACATAATAAACGCTACAAATACTAAGATAAAAACATAATATAAAACATAATAAAGGCTACAAATACTAAAATAAAAAATACTGAGATAAAAACACAATAAAACATAATAAAAGCTAAAAATACTAAAATAAAAACACAATAAAACATAATAAGAGCTACAAATAGTAAGATAAAAACGCAATAAAAGCTACAAATACTAACATAAAAACACAAAATAAAACATCATAAAAGCTAAAAATACTAAGATAAAAACACAAGAAATCATAATAAATGCTGCAAATTAAAAGGTAAAAATACTAATATAAAAACAATAAAACATATCCATACAGAGGTTATCAACAACAGAAAAATTCCCACATAAAAAGTGGAACAAGTCTTAATGAGCTGACGTAGTCTCTCCACATTCATGTTTGTGTTGTCTATGTCTTTGCCAGTTGTGTTGGATTTCTTCCACACTTGTCGTCTCTAAATCCAACTCATGGCTTATGAGATAAATCTGCACATGTCAGTTGTTCGCTGTTACTCACTTTCAGCCTTTCTCACAATCTGGTCATTTCTGTGGTTCGTCTCCATCTGAGGACTTTGGCCTCGGGGAGCTGTTGGTCAGATGTTGTGTATAGGTCAGCAGTTGGATGTGATCTGTTCAAACCCTGGCACACTGAGCAATGCACTGTTTAGTTATGATTGTACTGCAAAGCAAAAAAAAAAAAAAAAGGCAGGAAAAACACAACAACAGGGACTTTTAGCCTTTGTGTTTTGAACTTTTGTTTGATTGGGTGAGGTTATAACACTATTGCACTCAATAATCAGTCAGAGAGCATAAGGCATGGCATAAATACACCGTCTGGTTCAGCCTCATTTCAACTTCAGCTGCACTCTCAATGGACCTGTTTAGAAGTTTTGCATTGTGTGCTTTCCCACATTGCATTTAGTTTTTTTTTTTTTTTTTTTGAAAAGCACAACAGTCGATCAATATTTCTGCAGGGAATTATTTTTGTAGCTCAGGGTTTCTAAAAAAAACTGCTAAGATTCGTCATTAGATTTGTTTTTGTCAGGTTTAAAAAAAAAACACGTGTAACTGAGCTTATATGTTTTGTTCTGGGTTTTTTTTTTAGTTAGTTTACAGTTAATGTTAAAAAGTTATTGAACATCCTTAAAATTTTACACAGTCTCAAAGAGTATCATGAAATATTTGAAGACAAATGTTATTTGTGTTTCAGAAGGTGTAGCTGCATCAGACACACACACACACACACAGACACACACACACACACAAAATCGTTTTTTTGTCAATTGTTAATAAGACAATATAAAACAAAATTATTGACACTTTCAACATGTCATGTCCTGAATGTGTTTCATTATCTACTGAAACATCCAGTTTTGACTTTGATAGAACGTTGCACATGGAGGAAGGGTAGAAGGGTTTTTAATGTAATAGATTACAAATGCATGAGGTGTTCCTGTTTCCACCAGTGTACATTATTTTCATTGTGAAAGTAAACTTGTATGATAAACCAAATGACCAATGGACAAACTGATGGTGCATTCACTCAGACCTCACAGGTAAATGAACTATATACTTTATATGGCGCTTTTCCACCTTCATGGTAGCCTAGTAAACTAGCCAGTCTCTAGTGGCAAAAATTATTTCTGACTGAATTGTTGGTCTTGCGATGCTACATAGAGCCTCAGCCAGGACTAGTATAATTTTACCAGTCCAATCACAATGCTCCATTTGTGTAGTGAGATTGTAGGGTGGGGCTGAGCACAATGATGACAGAGTTGAAGAAGTATAAACTTATATACGATATTTTTCCTCTATTGTTAGTGGTGTGTTAATGTTAATTAGCCTAGCCTATAGGATGTTAAAACAACATAGACGCTAGTTTAGACTTGTTTTTGTTGCTCTGTATATGTCATATTATTCGTTACTATGATTGGTCATAGTGCAGTTTGAAAGTCCGCCGTTGATCCCACCCGTACGCTTAAAGGTGTCATTCCGCTGAAAACCACTTTTCTACACTCCTTTTGTTATCTGATGGATCATCCCGACTTACCAACACATGCTGCTTTTGAAAGTGCTGTGTCACCTCCACTGGCTGTATTTACTATTCATGGAAAACAACACAGAGAAAACAGCGACTCAGAAAAAGCCTGTCACCTACACGTCACGAGGACATTGGCGTCACCCACGTGGGGTTAAGCCCGTCCCCCATTGCAGCGAATCAGAAGTAGCATTAGCATTAGCATCTACAAGAGAAGACGAGAGACAGAGACAAGAGAAGCTGCTGCACAAACTTCCTCTCTCTGGAAATAAAGCTTGTTTTTTTTTTCCTGCACGTTTTCAAAACAAGCGATGGCACGAAACCTAGCTAGATGCTACTCTCAGATGGTAAACACACACAGAGCCAGAAGGGAGGGGTGAGTGTTCCTTCACGCATTCTGAGCTAATCAGAGACGCCTGATTACCGCGTCATGGACATGTATGCAGAAGTACTGGTAAATCCTGTTGTTCGACCTCAAGTCTTTTTTCTACTTTCCAAAAACAGCTGGAAAAAAGCAATCTGGACACACAATGTATTCAATAACAATGGAGAACACAGCAATATTAATGAAATAACAATGAAATGACTCCTTTATGCTCAATCTATGGATCGTCTCCAGACTCCAATTCATATCATAGTCGGGATAGTTGCCAAGCTACCTTCATGGTGCTCAAAGCGCTTTTACATTAGCCTCATATTCACCCATTCACACACACACATACAGCAGTAGGATTCAAAGATTCATGAATGAATAGGTGAATGGGTAAAATAGGTGTACATCTCTGTCTCTGTTAGCTTAATGTTCTCTGTACATTGTCCCTCAAATAAAGGTAATAATAATAATAATAATAATAATGATAATAATAATAATAATAATAATAATAATAATAATAATAATAATAATAATAATAATAATAATTTTGGCCAGTAATTAACAGTCTCCATAGTTTTCAGTGCTGTTCTAATTGGTTTGTAGATTACATCTCACTGACTGAATGTCATCACAGTCTGGTTATTTCACACAGGTACGTTTAGATTCACTTTTATCTTCTCCTTCTTTCCGGCCTCTCGTCTTGAGATATTTGTTTACACACTTTGCCTCCTTTCATCGTCACCCTGTATTCTCTCATCTTGTTTCGCCTCAAACCTCGTCTACATCGCCTCTGTTTTTCCTCCGCGCCTCTCCTTAATTTCTCTTGTTTTTCCAATTTGTTTTCTCTCTTTTTTTCCCCCCATCTCCCTCCCCCTTCTCTGATGTTTGATTTCTGTCTCTCGCTGCCTCCCAGCCATTTTTGCCTCGCCCAATTCCATCTCGCTCTCTGTAACAGCATCATTAGCATTTTCTAACAGAGCGGGCTAAATTGAAAATGCTAAACGAGTTTGTTTCTGTGGTAATTATCGGTAACGAGGAACACAGGAAGTTAATGGAAATTACTTGCCTTGTTAAGAAGCGACTTCCTGTTGCACTGATTGAAATTCCCATTCCGACAAACAAAGTGAACGCATGAGACAGGACCCTGGGGATACGAAGAACAGAACGCTGACTGTAACTGTATCGTACGTTATGTGACTTTACAGTGTGAGAGTGTTTGTGTTATGAATGCACACTTTGTGGATAATTGTGACGTTACTGCCGTGTAAATATGTTCCCGCAGTCACTAGTTCAGTTGTGGCTCCCTCAGGAGGATGCACTGCAAGCTGTCACAACTAAAATTAATGCATTTTAGCTTTAACAGTTGTTTCGATAATTTGTGGTGGGATTATGTCTCCAAGAAAACAAATGAAAGCAACCGTGATGTCACAAAACACTCGAGGGAGTTGGAGTGGGAGGTGTATAATGTGTTTGGTTCTGTAAGTGCATACAAGGATTCAAAGTGTTTCATTGTCCTGTGTACAAAAAACAATAGGGTTTTTCTTTACAATGAAAATCTTACTTTGCCATCCACACTGAATGCCAAGAGAAGAACTATTTTTACTGTATCATCCATTTAAATTTCCACATTTAACTCTCCCAAAGTGATTTATAATTTTTTGTAATATTAGCATCTTTTTCAGTGAAAATCCTGTACAATGGTCCCTCACTCATTGTGGGGGTTTTGTTCTAAAAATAAATTGGAGTGGCCACGACTATGGCCATGGTAGAGCGGGCCAGTTGGAATCACACACTGTTCTATTCAGTTCATTACATCCTTGGGAAAGACACTTCACCCTCCTTCCCTCCAGTGTCACACTAGTGTATAAATGTTTGGTGGTGGTCGAAGCGGCCGTAGGTACAAAATGGCGGCCATAGGTACAAAATGGCGGCCATAGGTGCAAAATGGCAGCCGCACTTCTGTCAGTCTGCCCCAGGGCAACTGTGACTGCATATGTAGTTTACCACCACCAAAGTGAGCATGTGAGAGTGAAGTAATAATGGGTCTTAAATGGCCAAAAAGCGCTCTAAAAATCCAATCCATTATAAGTGAAATCCTCAAAGTAGCGTAACCATTACAGGACGGGACAGACTCACAGTGGAGCGGTACGTTAGGGAACTGTTGATAAACTCGCTTGTTTTGTGGTGTCTCGTCTGAATCTTTACATCAGCCACCAAAGACTGAATGTCCTGGATCAACCATGATGTAGTATTATGGGCTGTCATCATATAGATTAATGTACCGCTATATCTATTGTCAACTTCCAGGGTTTATACATCATCTCTTAGTCGTGTTTTGAACCTGGGCACCGCTACGCCAGGGCCAATCAGGATGCAGAAAACAATGCATGTTCAGATATTTGTACAAAAATGTAGGGAGTAAAAGTAAAAAGTTGCCAGAAAAATAAATACTCAAGTAAAATACAGATACCTAAAAAATCTACTTAAGTACAGTAATGAAGTACTTTTACTTAGTTACTTTACACCTCTGTTTTTTTTTTTTTTAATTTTGGAGATATTTTTTAACTATGCTGCAGTTCCAACAGAGTTTGACATAGTGCGATGATACAGTTTTTGTTTTGTTTTGGTCCAGCTGCCCAGACGTTTCTATAAATGGACATAAACTACTTGATTTATTATGTAAATCACAAGCATTCTGTTACTTTTACCTTTTTAGTATTCTGCCTATTCCTGCAGAAAGGTATTTATCATAGCTTACTCTTGAGAACAGAGGCTGGTCGGACTCTTTGAAGTCATTTATGATCACACCTGTCTGCTGGAGGCTACAGTTCCACAGCAAGTCATCACGCAGGAACCAGCTCTAAAACATTCACTGCTGTGTGGACGGGTATATTCCCTGTCAGAAAGAGTCCAGGGCAGATAAAAGAGTACCAGAGTGAGAACCTAAAACCTTATAAGAACTGTAGGTGGTGGGGAAATGAGTGACGAGTCTTCCAGTTGAAATCATGTGTTAGCATTTACAGTAAAACCAGGCAAAATTAACCAAAATACATCCAAATGAAAAACATTATATTCCAATCAAATGACCTTTTTTTTTTTTTTGCTAAATATTCCCTGAATTTCCCACCTCACAGCTACACACACCACTCATCAAAAGTACCACTATTATCCTAAATTGTGAAGTGAAGTGACAGCGGGTAATAATAGCAGTATGCCACTATTATTTATATTCTCTCTGGTCTCAGTGTGAATCAAGCAGTGGTGCCAAGGTAATTATCTCACTCATCAAAAACAAGCCATTTTGTCAGTAATCAAGGAGGGTTGACCCAGTCTGACGTCTTTCCAATTACTCATTGTCAAGATGAGACGATTAGACATGTACAAAGGATTGCACACAGCTTAGGAAACTTGTTAATGTATTTACTCCTATTTTTGCATAGACAATTTCAATTATGCTAGAATCTCAATGTGTACCAAATGGAATATATTGAGATGACAAATAATATTATAACATTATTTTTACTGCCTCATTTTTAGTAAGCCAGTGGCAGTATTTAAATAAAAAAATAGAGATAAAAGTGTAACTTAATTCTCAATTTAAAAGTTAGTTAGCTTTTCCAAAGATGAAAAGCATTGTGGATAAGCAGGATAAGGTTTTTTTTTTAATGTTTGCCACTGTAACACAGTCACATTAAACTCACATCATGAAAATTGGAATTGCAATCCACATTTATGGCAGTATTCAGTCTTGTTAAACCAGACCAGGAAACTTCTTCATTTGCAATGATTTAACTTTACACCAAAGTGTTCCATATATGCTGCTAAATAGAGTATTGAATGATTGAATGTTAAAAAGGGGGGGGGGGGGGGTCATGTTGGAAGGGCACTGCATGTTTGTTTGTAAAAAGAATTGGTTCTGAAAAACAGCATGAATTAATATTAACAT
>CM035805.1:16535393-16720393 GCA_020466265.1 Siphamia tubifer
TGTAAACCTAAGTGTGTTGTTGGACCATAAGAGTTTATTATTTTTGTGATTTTTTTCCAAAATTATTTACTTTTTTTAAAAAACATTTTTAGAAAATCAAGGTCAATGAATTTACCATGTTTGTTTCCTTCTTTATATGTTTAAAAAACATTAAATAAAATAAATAAATAATATCCAAGAACTAAATATAAAATATGCAAACAGCACTTTTTTTTTTATTTCTAGTCAAAATATCTCATCACATTTCAAATAAGACAAAAAACAAAACAAAAAAACTACTTCAATTAATAATAAACTAGAAAAGACCTCTGCCAAGGTTGACCCCCCCACCCCCACCCCCAACCCCCAACCCCCCACCACATCCACTGAGGCACTTGATTGGCCTCATATTTAATGTTTGTGGAAATGACCAAAAATAGTCACTTGCCCAATAATGGGTTCAGGATACAACAACTGAAATGTAATGCAGTGCTATGATATGGAAGTGAACAGAGGACTCCCTAAGGACATGTTAGTTCACCGCCGTTGTTCACTCTGTCGACTTCCAAAATAATCAATTCGTAGTGATATTCTCACGTCACTGAAACTCGACTCCACTCAGAAGTAACTCCAGCATTTCCAGTTCTAATGTTCAAATGGATTTGTGTGTATATGGATATATTTACCGTTCATTACAAGAGGATGATTCACTCAATATTCACATATTAACAGTCACCACTTCACTTCTTAACCCTTTATTGGGTGAATGACTATTTTTTTTGGCAATTTTCACAAATATTAAATATGTGGCCAATCCTGTACCCCAGTGAAGTCAAGAAGCATGTTGCTTTGTATAATGCTATACAGTCAGTATGTTTACATGCACTTAGAAATCTGAATTATTGCCTTATTCTGATTATGGACTTAACTGGAGTTTCCCAGAACTGAATGCCAGCAAGAGAAATTCAAATTATTATTCCACTCCCAGACATTAGATGGCGCTACACACCCTCTTGCATGAGCATACTTCCGGTAGGCACCATAGAAGAAGAACAATAACTAAACAAAAGGTAGATACTAGATTGAATCAGACAGACAGACAGGGGGCGGGACTAGGGTATCTGGACGTTCTGCGTAGCTGTGGCCCAAATTATGGCACTCACATGCAGCGCAGCCAAAGAAAAGCTGAATCAGGGTGCATTTCATTGGACATATGTCTTTGTGGCGTGCTATCCAGAGAAAGGGAAATCAACTGAGGTAATGTGTCGTTTCATTCAGTTTTTCAGTTTTCCGCTGTCTAATTTGCTACTTCAAAACAAACTGCAGGCATTTCGTAGTTGGTTATATAGCTGAACCTCACCTACAGCAGTAATGTGCAACCTTGTGTACTTTTTATTTTGTTATTTTTTCTTTCATGTGGAGTGTTTTGGCAAATCTAAGCGCCACTAGGATGGAATATAGTTTTTATTTATTATATTTGTCTGAACCTGATTAGAGTACTGACTCTTTCAAGACTGTTTTTGTTTTTCTTTACTCAAAGTTACCTGTACACCACCGAAACTAGACAGAGAGGAAGGCCATTGTCATAATGGGGTGAGGTGGAAGTAGGACTCAGATGCCCAGTGTTGAAGGGAAAAATAATTTTATAACAAACTGAACCAAAATAAAGACACAGACAAAGACAGAGACCGAACCAGAACTAGAACCAAACACAACCTGGGAGTAGTTCACCCAGAGTCCATGGTGGTGAAAGAAATGTCCAGGTTATGGTGAAAAGGGAAATGGTAGAGTGTCTGGGTTACGGAGGTGACAAACTGAATGGTCCAACAACTGCAAGCTGCATTGCTTAAATACTGCAGATTGACAATGACTTGCAGCTGCACAGTTGTGGGGTCAGGTGAATGTGATGTGGATCTGAGGGGAAAGGTTGTGACAAGTTGTGACAGCCATGACGATGCAAAGTGACATTAAAATAATAAAATACAAGTGATAAATTATTGGCTGGCTTTCTTATTACTTGCAAAAGCCTCTACTACTGTTTGTGATGCAAGTGAATGACAGCAGGTTTATTTATAACAAGCCCGATATGTTTGACAATGTTCAGTCAGTTATATTTAAGAACCTTTGTTGAATTATATTATACAGTCATTTATACATTAGTAAATGAATGGTAAATGCTTTGGATTCCATGAGCTTTGCACACACCGTTTTTGTACATTACATTCATCTTTACCTTTGTCATTGAAGTGATGATCTACTGAAAAAATAATAAACATAGACCTAGAATTGTCCTCGGTGGTCTGGATATATATTTTTATGAGGTCTCCTTTCAACAGTGCTGTGAAAAGTGTGAAATTACTTTAACAATTGAAAATGTTACGATCCTCTTTGAACTATCTCAGTGTTGACATCGTGTTGAACGTCCTGCCCCCAATCCGTCCGGCTGATCCAATCTAGCATCTACCTAAAAAAAAGCAGTAGATGAAGTAGTAGGACAACAACACCCAGAGAAGGTATGGGTGAGGGGGGCAGCACCTCAGTATATTTTATACGTACTGTTCATTCAAGCCAAAAATAAATTAAAAAAATCTGCCAGTGGAACAAGATTTAGATTTTTGCAATGTGATTCTGCTTTCGTAAGTGCTGCTTGGATGTTTTATATCTACTTCTTGGACATTACACATGTATGTATTTATTTGGCACGTATAGAGAAGGAACCAAATATGTTTTTATGAAAATTTCCATTTTTGAAATGTTGCACAAAAGTTGTAAATTAATTAATTAATTACTAATAATAATCATAATAATAATGGATTATATTTCTATAGTGCTTTTCAAGGCACCCAAATCACTTTACATTTTTGATCCATTATTCATTCACTCTCACATGCTCCCTCTGGTGGTGGTAAACTACATATTGTAGCCACAGTCATCTTGCACCTACAGTCCCTCTGACCACCGCCAAACAGTCACATGCATTAATACACCAGTGTGAGTAACACCGGTGACTAAAGACTCATGTTCAATAACACACTAAAATGGAAATAATTGAAGGGTTAAGGTGCATATGTGTGGACAGTTGGAGGAAACTGGACAGAACCCACACAGACACAAGGGAGGAAGTGCAAACTCTGCACAGACTGACCACTGGCGATGGGTTCAAGGACCTTTATACTATGAGATGCCAGTTTTCACCACTGTACCACCACACCATCTGGGCTGCACAAGCACTAGAATCATAATGAATCAGCCTTTGGAACTGTATAATTATGAAAGATACTAATGCAATCATCCAGATTTAAGGGGATCTAAGTGTCAAAATCAGAAACAATCTCTATTATTCTGTTAAAAATGAACTGAGAGTTAATGAGTAAGAACATACTGCAGTTTTCCTCTTCCAATCTGGGGTTTATCAGAAAATCTAAATTGAAATATTCCCTTAATATTCATAATATGATGCAGCCCTTATATAGATGTTAAATTGCTGATCAAATGGAAGCCAGAAGAACACTGATTGAAGAAGACTTTTAAGTGAATTGGTATTTCCTTTGAAAGCTGAGTTTCAGTATCTGTAGGAATATTAGGTTTAGGAAGAAAGTGTGGTATTGCTGGCTGGTTTGGAAACCTAGTTTAAAGCTGAAATATCTAATCTGCTTAAAAGAAGAAATAGAAAATTGTCAGAACACGTTATCACTTCTATAAGAGGCTATAAGAAAACAGCAGGATCTTCCACTGCTTGTGTGGCTGTAAGTGTGTGAAGGGAATGTGTTGCTGCGCAGAATTTCTGTATAAAAATGTGTATGTTCTGAAAGTAGGAGTAGAAACTGTACAAAAATGCCTGAGCAATGCAGCAACTGGAGCAAATGCAAACCCATTAGTCATGTTGGAGAAGCAAAGTTATGGATTTCTGACACCACATTAACGTTTCATTGTGAGTAAGTGACTGTGCATAAGCTGCTGCTCTAGATAATGTTAGAATATTCAGAGTCAAAGTCACAAATTTGTATCTTCAAACACCTTGTTCTGTGACAAATACACATTACTCGGTAATTTCTGAGTATTATGACTAAAGTAGGGGTACACATAAAGATAATATGGATTTTACCCCTTCTTGATCAAAGATAGCAAATACCAGATTACACTGCTGTATGATTTATCTGCTTCACACATTAAATGTGATAAATCTTACATGTATCAATAATAAAGCAAATCTCTGTAGTGTTCCTGTTTGTCTGTGGAACGCTTAACCTGTGCACAACTTCACTACATGATCCAAAATTTGGAGGGTGATTTTTATGGTGTTTAATATGTGTCAATAAGTTAAAAGAAGATTTTTAAAAGTCAAACAAAAAACATTTGAATTAAAAAAAATAAAAATAAAAAATTCATCACTCGTCATGTAAACCCGCTTTATCCTCACTAGGGTCATGGGGGTCACTGGGGGCCTAATCCAGGCGGGGTACACCCTGTATGAGTCACCAGTTCATCTCAGGGCTGAATATATATAGACAAACAATCACTCTCACATTCACACCTATGGGTAATTCAGATTAACCAATTAACCTATCAGTGCATGTGTTTGGATGGTGGGAGGAAACTGGTGTACCTGGAGAAAACCCACATGGAGAACATACAAACTCCACACAGAAAGGTCTGGTGTGGGATTCAAACTAAGGTACTTCTTGCTGTGATACACGAGTGCTAACCACTGCACCACCGCAAAGAAAAAAAGTAGAAATAGAAATTCAATATACCTAATGAAAAAAAATAACAAAAAAAAACAATTCAAATGAAAAATATAAGACTGCAATGAAAAAAAATGTGCATATCATGTGAAATATTTGCCTTCGCATCTTTCTCAGTTTTGGTTTTTGCTAATTTTTTTTTATTACAACTCTAGCCTTCTCATTTGCGCTCCCTGACTTTTTGATTGTGGTTTTGACACAAACGTCACTGGTGGGGTGAGATTTCCTTTGGTTACTATTGGTTTATTTATGTTTGATGGACAGCTAAGCAACTGTAACCAATCAGAAGCAGAGTGCTGTGGCCACAGAAGCTTCATACGCTTGCTTAGCTGTCCGTCAAACATAAATAATGAACCAATAATAATCCACCAAAGGAAATGTGACGGCAAATATTTTACATGATCTGCACATTTTTGTCATTGCAGTTCATTTTTTTGTTAGATTTTTTTTTTTATTTGGTATTTTGAATTGATATTTTTACTTGCACTTTTAAAAAATCTCCTTTGAACTTATTGACACAAATTAAACATCATATTCTCCACTGTTAAATGGAAGCGCGCGCAAGCAGCGGTGTAGACAACAACATGTCAAAGGCGAAGGTGAAGGTGAAACATGAGTTGAAAGTTCACAGGAAGTTTCAGATGTTTCCATATGTTACAGGTGTTAAATATATTTACATGTAAAGGCTGGAAAACGACTGATTTAATGAAGCACTTGATGACACACAGTGTTTACTCAAGCCTCTGTAAGGAGCTAAGTAGCAAGGCACCGTGCTAATATCACTAGCCTAGCACTGTGCTAATGGCACTAGCCTAGCACTGTGCTAATGGCACTAGCCTAGCACTGTGCTAATAGCACACTTGGAAATGACAGACCCAATAGAAAAATCTTCAGACCAGCTAATGTGCAGATACTGGACCATGACCACGTATGTGAATTCTTCAACTGGTGACATTAGATGTGGTGCTAGCTTAATAATAATAATAATAATAATAATAATAATAATAATAATAATAATAATAATAATAATAATAATAATAATAATAATAATAATAATAATAATAGGTTAATAATAACCTGGGGGGTTTGCCCCAACTAATGAAATCTTTCTTTCTGCTCCTTTCAAATCATTTCATCCACTTCCACGACACATTAGTAGCAAACAATCTCACATTTTCTATGGGCTCTGTACTCGTACTTTAATAAGATGAATCAGAAAACACATGACAAAACTACTGGTTAGCTCATGTTTTCATTATATATGATGTGTTATTCCACATATATGGTGGTTTATGTACCTACATGTATACAATGGATTTGTAAATATTTCACTAGAAAAAACCTGTAAAGTGAATGGATCATAATGTGCAGACAGTGTTTTGAAGTAGATCTGACACCAATATTCTTTTAGACTAAAACTTATTCTACTGTTAAGAATTTCACATTTTGACCCCAGACTTATCTTTAAAACTGTATTCTAACCACTAAATTTATTTTATCAGTAAAGCGCACATGGGAAAAAAATAATACTAATGTTAGTTTTATTCCTGAAGCATTTTACTTGGAGACCAATGTAATCTGATGTTTTATTGGGGTGACCATGGCTCAGTAATAATTGAAGAGTTGCCAGTTCAAATCCTGCTTTGTCTCTGTTAAGCTGCATTAACTTTGACAGACAGCCCTATTTTTTTTTTTATCTTCACATGTGGGGTCTGTAACATAAAACCTCTTCAGATTTAAAAAACCTTTATATGTATATCCTGCTCTATGCCATGCAAATCTGAATATCTTCTAATATTGTCTCCATCCATTTCTCCCTTTCATAGTGCCATCAATCAAACTCATCTAGACTAATGCAGCTGGATGTTTCTAGACTAAATCCAAGAATATGCAATAGACCTGTTTTATTCTCAAGTGAAATATATCTGTCCTGGAATGAGCTTATGAATCTATTTTAACAGAGGAAATAGCTTGTGATTTATACTCCATCTCAGACTAATATGTTCATATTAACCATATTTTGTTGGAACAATTGGGGGAAAATCACATTTGATGCAGCAGTTCCAGACATATTTATTTAAAGAGCTGCCCATATTTATAAAAATTAACGCGTTCTTTATTATGCAATATTAAAATCTCCTTTCCTCAGCCACTGCACCTCACCAGTAGCAGGTGTACTGAGGCTAGTGAATGCTGCTGCAGTTCATTTACTTCAAGGTTTGACATATTGTACATTCAGAAAAGCTTTTTGCAGACTTCAGTTCAACCAGTGACTGTTGGATTTCTATCTGGTTACCTCTGGCATCAAAAAGGTGGGGTTTTTTTTGTAAACCCTAGAGATAGATGTGCATGAAAATCCCAACAGATCAGCTATTTCTGAAATACTCACACCTTTCTTTTTTCATTCTGATGCTTATAGTTTGAACTTCACAGACTGTTTTAGGTCTGTAGTGATGGAAATATATACGAGACCACCCTTGTTTTCTTCAATTTCTTGTTCATTTTAAATATAAATATATGTCTCAAATATAATTATAATAACAAAAATAGCTCAAAATAGTTTAATTTCAGAGCTGATATCATTCTATTTTCTATGGTATATTTGATAATAACCAAAATCACTATGGTGGTCAGTGCATATTTTGGTGATTGTAATGTCTTTTCAGAAATAAAAGAAAAAGTAATGGTTAATTGATTTTGGTTTTAAAAACAGAATATTTAAAATTGAATTTCAAGGTGTTTTTTTTTTCTTTTTCAGTGTCAAATCGGATGAATAAAAAAATTTATTCAATGTCATTGTCTCTTTCTAATAACAAAATAGAAAGTCACTACCTGACCATCTGAGGCCAGATGTGGAATCAGAAGAAAATCACCTTTAAATTCAATTTAAATTCTTCTATTTTAAAACCAAAATCAATTAACTACGACTAGTTTTTCTTTTGTTTCTGAAAGGAAAATCCAATTACCATAAGATACACTGACCCATGTCATTATACTGACAAAAACAATGCTTTTATCATTCCATGTTTTCTTTTCAGTCTGTTTAGGTCACATGATATACACAGGAGTTACTAATTAATTGCAATATCATTGTTTGTGATGACTTTTAATTGTCTAATATTATTTTTTACAAGTGACTGTATGTGCTAAAATGCATTGAGATGCTGCCATGTGACTGGCACTGAATATGTGTACCTAATATATTGGCTGGTGAGTTTATGCAAGTTTATCAGAATGAATGAGTTGTTTTATTTTACTGTGCAGCTACTTAATGTGCATTTTTATTGCCTGATCTAGTTTTTGTTTTGCTGTGGTTTAATTCAGCGCTTCTGTTAACAGAAAGCAGTAAAGTCATGTTAATGGCTGCACATTCTGTTGTCATAAAAACTCAAACGTTCCTTTGGTGGTCTTTTACCAAGCATCTGAAATGCTGATAGTTGGTAAAACTCATCTGCATGGCTGCCAAGTGTTAGATCTGCCCCCTCAGGGCTTCCCCAGCCAATACAACACTGCTGATTTATAGTTAGTATAGTCTTTAATCCACGTGATTCCACTACCATAATTAAATTAAACCTGATCAAATCTTATTGGTGAAAGAAAAAAAAAAAAAAAACAAGAAGGAAGATTCAGCCATGACGCTGAAAATGACATCAATGGAAAAGGCTGAAACACCATGACAAAAAATTAAAAAAAAAAAAAAAAAAAAAGACTCTAGGGTTGAATTAGAAGAAGTGCTGAATAAAAACACTCACCGATAGTAGAGATATGAGACGGGTGGAATTCATTGTCGGTGAATCTGCATAACAAACATGTTTTCCCAACCCCAGAATCTCCGAGAAGCAGGAGTCGGAAGAGCACATCGTACTGTTTAGCCATAGTGTTGAATCTAGTGTTGGATTAAAATAAAAAAGAATCCCCCCCCCAGGCAGCTAAGTCAGCGACACTACACCGATCCCACCCCACACGCATCCCATGTCTGCACAAACACCCGCTGCTGTGGAGGTGCGCCCTCCTTTGTGTCCGCTGAGGATGCTGGGTCGGTGGGATAACAAAACAAGGATGCTCCAGCTCGGCAGGCAGCCTCCAGCCTCCGGTGGGTGCGGTGGACCACAGTCAAGTTACAGTAAAGACATGGGAGAGAACTTCCGGGAAACCCCTACAATATAAAAGCCTCCACTCAGGATGGAGCTACACTGAGCTTTTACTGTCTATCATACATATTCATTTGATTTGATTATTTCTTCTTTCCTCATTATTTTATTAAAAGTGAAGCAACAATTCTTCTTCTAGTTCGTTATTTATAAAGTAGTCATTTATTTGGACAGTTTTAGAAATAGAAATTGAATAAAATGTTGTGCACTGTGAAAAAGATAACCTGCTTGTTTTTACAGAATGCCTCATGTTCACTGTTTTGCATTGTTTTTTTATCTATTTTATTTTTTACTTACTTTACTGATACTTTATTTATTCAATATGTGCGTGTGAATAATTGAAAATGTTGGTGAATGTGGTTGTAAAAATAAAAAAAATCTTTGTCTTCTTCTTCGTCTTCTTCTTCTTATTATTATTATTATTATTATTATTAGTAGTAGTAGTAGTAGTAATAATAATAATGATAATAATGGATTAGATTTATATAGTGCTTTTCTATTAATGCAGTGGTTCTCAGGTCCAGTCTTTGTGACCCGTGACATGCATGTTTTAGAATGTTCCCTCTTCCACACTATAAACCCAAATGTTCAAGATAATTAAATATATTAAGTTGTGAATACTCAAAGTTTCAGAAATAGTACTACTAACTGAAATGTATTAAGTTGCTGTAACATGTTCTTCTTTTTAAGTACTTCCAACTAATATTTTTTTTTTTCTTAAGGGGAACTATTGTAGATATAAGTGAGCATAACTTAACAACATAGATGAGGTAGAACTTAATGGAATGAAGTCATTAAATGCTGAGAATGATATTGGTCTGTTATTTCTATTGTTTCAAATAAGGATGATTGAAAAACATAAACTTAACTGATGTAGTAGATGATGAGCACTCCAAAAAGTCACCAATATCTATCACACCAAAAAAATTACAATCACAAAACCGTAATTTTATTCATGGGTGGCTGTGGTTCAGTTGGTAGAGCAGGTCGTCCAATGACTAAAGGGTCAGAGGTTCACGTCCCGGCTCTGTCTGTCCACATGTTGAAGTGTCTTTGGGCAAAACACTGAACCCTGACTTGAGCTCACAGTAGGACTGACAGAACCTTAGAATACTAAGTTAATAGGTATTTTATAGTATAGATCCATCCATCAGACAGGATATCTCACCTGGCTTAATGAATGATCAGGCTCTGCAGAGGCCTGATGATGATGTAATGACTTCCTGGTGTGATGGAAGAAGGAAATATCTAAAACATGCAGGACACTGGGTTACAAGGATCGGACTTGAGAACCACTGTAATGTAATATTACATATAATATTCATGCTATGCTTTCTACACCAGTGTGAGGAGCAGAATGGAGGCAACAAAGGTGAAGTGTGCTGCCCAAGGGCACAAACCCCCAACCCTTCAGTTATTGGACAAACCCCTGGGTCATGGCCTTTGTCTTCTTCTCCTTCTCCTTCTTCTTCTTCTTCTGTAGATAAATGTAAATCCGAACGGCATCAATGTCATATATCATTCTGGAAATTCAAAGATGACAGGAAAGAAACAAGATTAGAGGTTTTAAGACTGTTTTACTTATTTCTCTTGTTGACACATTAAATGCTGTTTACATGCTCTTGCCATCCTCTGCTTATATTATATAATTTAAACTCAAGGGCCCTGGATGAAACAGATCTGTATGATTAGCTCATAATGAGGTTGCTACACTATGTCTTTTAATATTTTAGTGTATAATGAGTTTCAATGACGCATAAACAACATAATTCACTATTAAAATTAGCAAGTAACAGCATACTGAATGGATTCAATAAACCTGGAGCTCACAGAGAAGATGAGCTGTTGATTTGTTTGTCAATAAATAAATAGTCTATCATTAAAATTATCTATTTTCAGGATAAATGCATATTTAAGTGATGTTTAACAGATAATCTTTTTGTTCATTTTGTGCACATCAAGTGGTTTTTGCAATGGTATCACTGCGACATGTGTTTCTTCAATAAAGTCATTATTACAAATGTATTTTAGAGCCAATAGTTAAAAGCCACCTCATTGTTGAACTTATAGGCTATTAAATATAAAACACATGGCACTCAGAATAAAACACTGAGTTTATTTGTTTGTTTAGTTAAAAGTGAATAACTCAATCTGGTAAAATATGACATGAGATTAAATAATAAACTATATATACATGCTATGTGAAGCAACATTTTTTCTGGTTTTACCCACAGGAGGCCAAAAGCATAAAACCTCCTTTTAATGTATCTTAATGCACATTGGTGTTTTAGTATATTAGGACTTTTTAAATTATGAACTGGACATTTTGTTATGTATTTATTTATTTTTATCCATGTTGTATGTATATATATATATATATATATATATATATATATATATATATATATATATATATATAGAGAGAGAGAGAGAGAGAGAGAGAGAGAGAGAGAGAGAGAGAGAGAGAGAGAGAGAGAGAGAGAGTTCTATTCTGTTCTGTTCTATTCTATTCTATTCTATTCTATTCTATTCTATTCTATTCTATGTGAATTAAAAGTCATTTTGGGCTTGTTTTGTAGATAGAATAGAATAGAATAGAATGCCTTTAATTGTCATTACAAATCTGTAAAATGAAATTAAAGGAGCTGTTATGTGGTGCACAGTGCAAAAATATCTATTTTTAAAGTGTGTATACTGTATAAACAAACTAAAAACAGTCAACCAATCAAGAAATGGCAGTGATACATGCATTACACTGGCTGGCTGAGAATATGTTAAATGTATAGATGTATGTATAAATATATAGATACATGCTAATGTAGATGCATGGATGATTAAAATGTTACACACATGTAACACTGTGCACACTTTCTGTGCTATAAATATCAAGAAGAGTTTGGGTAGGTTAGAACAAAGCATTCTGATATGAATATTTTATTTTTAAAAGGTCTGTCCCATGTATTTGTTGTTCTATATCTAACTTGACAACAATCAAGGTTGACAATATGACATTTTTATGTCAGCAAAAACACTAAGTGGAGAATAAACATTAACTTTAAAACGTTTATAAACGTCAGGAAAATATGAGTTAGTACATTTTATTTTAAAAACGCTGGGGACACTTTTAGAGGAGGCGTTTGGGATGAACTGGGAGGTGTTTGTTCCCTTGGAGACGCCGTAGCGGGTGTGCGCGCGAGTGTCCTTGAAGTTTCCGCCCACTCCAACCTCAGCAGGAAGTGAACAGAGTCGACAGAAAGTAAGACAACTACCAAAACAAACCCACCGCATTGTGTTTTTAACCTCACTATCGCTGCGGTTTACCGTCACTATCATTACAATGGATGGGGGACTGACGCCTCTGCGGTGCTTCAGTGAGTGCCACCCGGGAGAAATGTTCGTGGATGACGGCGTGGAGACGTTGACTTCAGTGGAGCAGGTGAGATTAGCTCCGCTGGCTAATGTGGCTAATGCTAACGGTGGTATGGATGAGTCTCAGCTCTCCACACTGAATTGAAGTGTAACCCATATTTAACCGAGACTGTTTAATTCAGTAACTTTTTATCTCTCAAACAATCCACAGGTGAGGAAAAATATACAGGAATTATGTTGTTTTTATTAAAACGCCGATTTTTTTTTTACGGGCATAAATGCGCAGAGTTGGGCTTTTGGACTGATAGCTCTGTATCCTAATGAGATTAGTTTTAATGAACTTAGCTAACTGACTTAAACTGTTAAGACTGCAGAGTGTGAGAGTTTAACATTAGCACGTTAATGGATCTGCAAAGGAGAGAGCATCTTTTTCTGTTATATCTTGTCCACAGGCAGCATGGTGTCAACTTCGTTCAGGGCTGAAAATATGAACCAGATGCCTGTCTTAAATCTCAGTAATTTTATAAAGAAGAAACAAAAGGAAAATATATAATTAAAAAAAACAGGCTTATTTGATTTTTGTGTGTGTGTCTTTATATTGCATTGCTTTTATTGATCATGAGTTTTGGTTATAGGTACAGATGACAAATTAAAGTAAAAATCTGGATAAATGAATGGGAAAAGTTCCACTCCATTGTAAATAAATAAATAAAAATGGACAATTAAAATCCACCCATGCTTTGGTACAAGTATTATGCCAAGCTTAACTGTAGATTTTGCATCATGATTTTTTTTTTTTGAAAGCCTCAATTAACTAGTGTTTCACCAGGAACAATGAATAAAGTGATGTGTATTCACATGAATGGAGAAAGCATCAGTAAATGGGAAAAAATTGTACTCCTCTTCAAGGTTCACTTCATTGTTCCCTGTAGGTGAAATTTGGCCTCGACAAAGGGGAAAAACAAGCTGCACTGCAACACATAAAACAGAAAACATACTCCTAAAACACATAAAATGTGTGACATATAACAAATACAAAAATATACTTAAAAAAAAATGACCCCCCCCCACCCCATACACCTACATATATCCCATTGTTCACAACCTGCTTTTGGTAGCTGCACGTACCTCCTCATTAATGAACTTGATTGAAAAGGGGATACAATTATTTAAAATGGTTGAGCTTCCACAGTGGGACTTAAAGTCAACAGAACATATTCTGGAAACGGGGCATGTGATGAGTCTGAAAGAATACTATTTACTGGCCTGATGGTGGCCTGTATAAACATGATGGAGCAAGGCTACCCATGGTCTTACACGCCATCCTCATGAGGTTATGAATCTGAGTTTCTGATTTGACTGTCAGAGCTCGGTCTCATTAGTATGATGCTTGTGCATTAGTGTGAAATGTAAGACAAAAAAACAGAAGAGCAGCTATTTCTCAAGTGGCTGAGAATGTCGATACAGGTCGTGATCAGGCTGTCTGCTAGAACAGACTTTTGACAGTTACATGCGTGGTATTATTATAGTAGGGCTATGGTGCACAACATCTTTACAAAGATGAGTGTGTATTTTCAAACCATCTGCATTGGTTTACAAAGATGTGCAAAAAAATGATTTGGTTATCCTTCCTCATAATCTCCACTAAGCCTGGCTGAGCATAAGAGTCCCTGCAAATCCATATAAAATAGCCTAGTTTTGAGTTATCACATTCATTAATTTCTATCCTAATGGGTGTGGTCTCTTCCAAAGTGGTCACTAAAGGGTTAAATGACTATGATACTAGTTTTCTAGGGCTGTTAGTTGAGCTCATCTCAGTTAAACACTTATTGGAGGTAAACCAATGTGTTAGACAGTTCTCTCCACCACCATTAGGGTGCATCATTTATCTCAGGTTTTTACAATTAATCTGTTTCGGTCTGATATTATTTTATTTCAGCAATCAAAGTAGACAACTGTACGGATTATTTTCAGAGTTGAGAAATATTTAGTGTCCAGCTGACACTTAAAAATGTAACTTTTATATGGTATATTTTCCTGAAAGATAGGATTTGTTAATTAGGATATTTTACTTCACAGTTTATATATATAAAAAAACACATTCAAATCAAATGTAACTGGTATCATTTGGAATGTTTGCATCCTTTGTAGGTCTGTGAGTTTAAGGTCTTGAACTTAACATTGGCCAGTTTTTAGGAATTGCCTCATGAAGAAGCCAAAAACAGAGCATTTTAGATTTTATCAGTAACACCTCTGTATTGTCTGTAGGGTGGTTCAGTGGTTAGTACTGTTGCCACACAGGAAGACAAATGGCATATAGTTGTGTGATGTACAGAAGGTGGTATATTGAGTAAGATGCAGGGAACATGTGTTCCCATAAGTTCAATTAAGGGTAACTCCTCTTAACTCTGAGGACAGTGGATCTATTAGTATTGACCCTAAACCTACTTGACCTGCAGATTCAAAGATGAAGTAAGAATCAGATTTAGATAGATGGTAACATGGCTCAGATTTCCTGATGTTGTTTTTGTAAATGTTCTATCGTATTGATACCATAGTGTAGCCATCCAGGTTTATTTAATTCATCCATCCATCCATTATGTCACATGGAAACTGACTAAAACGTTTTTTACTCATGTCAAATGAATCCACTACATTCATGTCTAATGTCCATTCATCCTATTACTATTAATATCCATTTGTTCAAATCAATCCACAGGTTTTACACCGATGATCTATGGCCATTTATAACATTTCCTCTTTCTTTTCCCCCCAGAAAAAAGTTGAACGCAGCATTGAAGAAGTCATCAATGTTTACAAACAAATTCACAGTTTACCACAGTGAGTACACACACTTCCTAAACTCATAAGAGATTATTGCTGAGGATAATGGTTGGTTAGGATTACATGTACTCTGAGACACAATAATATCCTTGTATTATTTCTCACAGTAGATTACACTGCCACATGTACACATGTAATTTTCATTTGAAATGCATTTCATATTAACTGAAAGATATAAGATGTAACATTGACTAAAAGAGAAAGTGATGTTTTCCAACAGTATTCATTATATGCATGAGAAATGACAAGTGGCTCCCAGTTATAAAGAGGTGTTATTTTAGAGTCAACCGCTCAGTATTTCTAGGAAAATATACCTTGGGCTTGCTTTCTGTGCATTCATTCCTCGATGTAACAACTGGATCTCTCACCTCTTATATAATAATAAAGGCTGAAGAATCTGTATAGAACAAGCCTACAAGATCCTGGCTTTTGTAACATGCATAATGATTATATGTAGTGTTGATATTCAGGATTAAATGGTAGGAGGAAGTTGTGTCCCTTAATACATGGACAATTACCAAAATCACAAATGAATTAATGCTACATCTTCACAAACTCAATTACCCACTACATAAAGTGCAAAGCTCGTTTGTATTATTGCATCATCAAGTTTTTGCCTCCATTGTAAAAATTGCTGAAAATAACACGGTCTTATAATCTTTAGGTGCTGTATCAGCTGATGGTTTACATTATAGCTCTGTCAGGTTATTCATGGACAGAAAACAGACACGGTACAACCACAAACCACCTCTGGGCACAGTCAAGGGACGATGAACATGGGTGACAAAAAAATATTTCATCATTTGGCAGTTCTAAAATCAACTTTACTGTTTCAAAATGAGGTCTATTAAAAAGTAGAGCCAATTGATTTTTATTAAAAACAACTATATTTGATGTCCACATTTACATTTTTGTCTCATGTTTTACTTGCCCAAGAGAGTACTGGTTTATATCTCAAATTTAATGATTATATGTTTTAAACATTATGTATAATTATTTACTCCCGAGTATGATATTGGGATAATATTAAATCATCTTTGCTTGACAGAAAATTTTGATTACCAGCCTTGAGGACTTGATAATTTACTCTACATGACTATAATCACCAGACATCCTTTCATATTGATATCCCTAAATCCTAAAATGATTCTTTTCTCTTTTTTTTTCACCAAAATTGTTGCAGTTAACAATATAACTGATACTGTGGTAATGTGAATTTTGGCAACTTCAAGGGAAAAGGAGCAACTTTTGATATGCTGAAAAATGTGCCAGGTTTTTTAAATGTTGTTTTTTTTTAAACCCTATGTAAGCACAAATATTTCAGTTAAAAAGGCTGAAACTGACAAAATGCCTTTGCATGGCCTGACCCATACTAGAAACAGCCTTTCTATCCATATATTATACTTATGTGCCAGGTAAATGGAGGCCGACTCATTATCATCCGAACAATTTTTCACCTATGTCGCGGCTTAACCATACCCCTCTGCTTTCTCTACATTGTTGTCAGTAGCTGCACTAAAAAAAATCATCTGAACAAGGTCAGAACTGATACCCTTTAGTCCAGACTGTCAAAAAGCAGAAGACGCACTGCAGTTTCATCATTATCAAATCCTTTCCTTTATTTTAGGACCGTCCAGTGGTTAAAAAAAACAGTCGGTGCTTGTGTTTTTTTTTCACTTCATGGACCAGATTTACCAACACCTGCACAATTGTGTTTAAGAGCTTTAAAAAAAAAATACTGTCAAGATCTATCAAAGTAGGGACAGTTTCTTTTGCTCTTAAATTAATTACCTCCACTAAGGAAGTATTCAATTTGGGTCAGTTTGTCTGTCTGTCTGTCTGTCTGTCAGCAGGATTACGCAAAAAGTTCTGAACAGATTTTGATGAAACTTTCAGGAAGGACAGATAATGGGTCAATGAAGGTCAAAGTCACACTAAAGGTCAACAGCTAAAACACATCAGTGGTAATATCTTAGGATTCAGACAAGTGAGAATCTCACTTTCTTTCTACATTCACATTGTCTCACCTTCGTACATCAGATGGGTCAACACCTGTTGCTCCATCATGTCGTGTTTTGACGCCATATCAAGCCTTGGTGGAGGTCTGCTGTCTCTGACTGCCTTGTTGCATGTGTATTAGTGGGAGTTTACATTTGAAAATATCCTTTGTGGTTGTCATTTTAACACACTCACATTGTTAGGCTTTAACAGCCTGTGCGACCGTCTCAATTCTGTCTTATATATCAATAGTTGTTTTGTTTCAGTTTTACTTTTCATACTGCTCGCTGCAGTCATTCAGGCTTTTTATCCTGTTTTATATGCTCACATTAAATGCTGTGGTTTTATGGGTTTTCTTTTTTCAGTGGATACTTAAACATCTGTCCAACTGAAAATGAGCCACTTGGCCAACACAGCCACACCTACAGTATTGTCAGTAAATATAATGTGCCTAGAAAATAAAGGACTGCCATAAAGTAGAATTGGATCATATAATGAGAAGTTAATCTAATGTGACACCATTTTCTTTTTTTTTCTGCTGGCACATTTTATACTTAGTGTTTGAAGTTCCTTTGTCGTAGCTTTGTTAGGTCGGATATTCTTGTTATCATGTGAAAGTGGCCCGACCTCAAAGCGTTTATATTGTGAGTCTGATTCACGCATCTCCCAATAGGCTTTGATGAAGGCCCTTGATGTCGCGTCACCACAGAAATGCTGATTATTTACTTATTTATAGGATCTACCGGTGGATGCGTTAACTGCTATTCTTCCCCGTCTCCAAAAACGCTGCTCATTGGCTCTTTTTGAACACTTTAACGGCTGCAGTTTGCCGATAGAGCTGGCTGGGCTGCGATGTACGGCGTCTGTTATCTAAATGGTTTGTTGATCAGCCCACATACTCCGCTCCTGCCATCAGCTGTCATCAGTACTCTCTTAATGGGGTGACTCATCTCATTTCTATGACAACTGCTTGGACCTGAATGTCACTGACGTTGCAGCCAATGAGAGATGTTTTTGTCAGTCTTTGGGTACGACAAGAAGTGTAATGTAAGTGATAATTAGAGGTCGTGTATTCAGTAGTGAGCTGTGCTTCCATGGGTAGGCGTCATCGGGGGTGGGGGTGGGGGGGTGGGGGTCTTCTCTCTTTTGTGTTTTTTCAAGGTGAATTCATTCATTCCACTTTATTCAAATACATACTAAATATCTCCATTTCCCAACTAAATACTAGTGTAAAAATACAGGCTCCATTATGCAGTCATGCAAAAATGATCAGACCACCTTTGTTTTCTTCAATTTTAATGCTTGGTACAACTAAAGGTAATTTTTTTTTTTGGGACAGATATGATAACAAATATAGCTCATAAGAGTTTAATTTCAGAGCTGATATTTAGCTATTTTCCATAGATTTCTAAATAATATCCCCAAATCAGTTACGTTCTTATCTTAATATCTGCGGTAATGTACTGACAAAAAAACAGTGCTTTTTCGGCTTTCCATGTTTTCTCTTTCTGTCTCTTTTAGTTGCATGATACACACGGGAGTTAGTGCTTGTTTGCATAACCATTGTTTTTGATGTCTTTTGGTGATCTAATCATTCTTTGCGCTACTGTATATAAATTTAGCAAGAGAAAAATCATAAAAGGCCACTTTTTTCAGAGCTTTAAACCTTCATCTATACCACACCTGGGCAAAATAAGGCCCGGGGGGCCACATGCGGCCTGATAGCTGGCCCTGACTGGCCCACATGAGGTCAGTGGCAAATTAAAAGTCAGTGCAAATGTATAACATGCAGCTTTTATTTTGAAAGATCTGCTAAATTAATGTTTTTTTTTTTCCACACTCAGCATAAAGCTTATGTACCAAATTTCAGTCCATTCATGTCAGCTACAGTAACACCAAAAAATGAAAGAAGAATGTATTAAGAATGCAGAGATTTTAACAAAACATGAACTTCTAAGGATTTCTTTATTGAAATCAGAAAAGGAACTGAGATACACAAACAAATCTGCAGTTCGGGTTTTTTATGTAAAGTTAATATCGAGTTATATAAAACCCTTTTCACAAATGTTTGTGTCTATATTCATTAAATATTCTGGGCTCTATATTTTCATTGTATTGTTTCATTTCTGTTTTTTTTTTTTTTTTTAAGAGATATAGGTGAATTGATCCGGCCCTTAATAACTATCAACATTTGTCATGTGGCCCCATAGGAAAATTAATTGCCCACACATGATCTATACCATCTCCTACATGCAATATGAACTATTACAGCCCAGCTATGAAAATTAGAGCCAAATTATTTCCACCCTAGAAATTTTATTTATCATAGATTCAGACACACATTGATCCGTTTTTTTTTTTGTATATTTGTCACACTCTTTTTTTTCCCCAATATTCAGCTAATACAGGTGACTCCTCTGATAATATTCACAAATACTTAATTGGAATGGGTTTCCCTCTCTGGTAAATCTCCTCAGATGTGTTGTATAATATTACATTGGAGCTGTGGGCTTGTACTTAAACATGCAGGAGTGAAGTCCTCGTCTGACGGGCAGATCTGTGGTGGGCGGACCGGCTTAGTACAGGTCCTCCACTCCCTGATGTTTGTTTTTTTTGTACTGCTGTGAAACTTTGGGCAGCGATCTGTGACTAACCCTCTGTGTTTAAAGTGTAATTACAATTGTCAAAGGTCAGGCTGTTGAAAAAGGGGCAGGAGGTTGGTGAATAAGAGGCGGTGGGGGTGAGAGGGAGGGCAGAGAGGAGGGGGCGTGTCAGTTGTCTGTTGCTCACTACCACACATACACATACATACACAAGCACAGGTGCTTCTACAAGCCGGGGAGATGCTGAATTACTAACAGAGTTTTCGTTTTTATAAAGAAAAGCTTGTAAGAAATGACATAAGTAGACAGGTTTTCCATTAGCCTTGATTTAGATGCGTTCCTCATTCTATGTTTTTATTCAGGACAGCCTCAGTTATTCTCTGGACAACTGAAAAATTAGGCTAATTTTAGAAGAAAATCAAAAGGAGCTGCTGATGAAACCTCAAATGAACTAGAAAGACTAATGAAAATGAAGCAAATAGGAGTTTATGCTGCAAATACAAAAAAATGTTCAGTCCATTTATCTTATCATGAACAATGATATTGAACAACATGTTACAAATGTCATAGCAAATCTCTACATATGGGATAATATAGAGCTAATGGAAGCCCTTTAAGGTTTTGAAGATAAAGATTACACTTCAGTTTTTCATTTGTGTTCATCTCAGACACATACCTACCAATGTCATCCCTGGATTTTCCTCTTGTATAAGAAATTGAAAAACTTAAAGCTGAAGAAAAAGAAAAGTTTACACTGCACCACAGAGAGGGTTAAAGACACAGTTCATTCTAAACAGCAAAAGTGTTTAAAATGAGCCAATGTATTTAGGGTTTATTCACCTTGTTTATTCACATTTCTCAGATGTCTACACTCACATGTACTTGTATTTTAAAGTATTCTTGTGTGTATGTGTTCCCCAGGCCAATCTTGTTGCGGGAGCAGCACTATCAGTATCTGAAGAAGGGCTTACGACACTTATCAGATGCTTATGAGGTAAAGTATCCCACTGAAAGCAGGCAAATGATATAATGTCCAATCACTTATAACATTGCACATGTGTTACATTAATATAATGGAACAGATGGTGCTGTGCAAAAGTCTTAGGCTTATCCCACAGCGAAGTGATAGTGTCCATATTCAGTATTTGTGTTAAAATGCAGCCAAGAATAAATATGAAACACATGTAAACATGATTCAAAATCCTCCCTTTGTACAAAATGTCTGATGACATTTTAAGCTTTGGTACAGTAATAAGGCATCTTGTTTGTTTGTTGAAGGTAGCCCCCTATTCTTTCAACTTAAAAATGTCTTTATCGAGATCATCAAAATCAATTTTTATTTATTTTTTAGGCATAATCTGATCATGTAAAAAAAGTTGATTGCATTTTCCTTTGACAGACATGATGTCTTATATGACAAAACAAGATTAGAAAACGAACCACAAAAAAAGTAAAGATCTTTGTCTAATATGTCTATAACCTTGGACAGTGGAGGAGATTTGCTTTTGCTGTAATAAAGGAATCGAATGTGTACAGTTCATAGAACAAGCACTGTCTTGGAAGGTTCCAATCCTTCCTTGGGGAGAAATTTGTGAAATGAAAAAATTACACAGAGATATTAACAGTCAGGTGTACTTTAGGGGCCCACATGCTCCACAGTTTGGTCACAGGCCAAAGCAGTGAAATACTAACTTATAAATAATGACAATTCCAAATGTGTCTATTTAATTTTGTGTATTTAAAACATTTTTTTTTTTTTGAAATGACATGAAAATATTCACATTTCTAAACTGTCCTTTCACGAAAATGTGACTAATCGGAGCACATTTGAACACCTTAAACGTCATTATCTGAAGTGCAATTTTAACAATTTTCTATCTGTTACTAATCATGTTGTACCTTTTATAGATCCACTGTGATCTGTAAGTTGTAATACACATGTATAAAGGAGGTATATATTTTTTTAAATAGTATTTATTTTTCTCAAGACATTTCCAGTTGGTTGTGTTAAACCCTTTTTTTTATATAGATAGTTTGTAAATAATGTAATTTTTCTTTTTTCACTCTAAAACATAAAGCAAAGTTTGGATTTGACATTATTTTTAGGTTATTTTTTTACTGGTCGCTTGAGATCATAGTGAACTGGATGTGTCCACCGAACTACAATTAGTTTGACAGCAATTTAAAAAAAAAAAAGCAATTAAACTAAACCTTTTTTAACCTGTGACTTTTCCATTGATGTAATTTCACATATATTCGGAGTCTTCTTCTTAAATCCGTCTTTTTACTGAAGTTCACCCGAGGTTGCATATCTTCTGTGTGCCTCGAAAAAAGCAGGACAGTAACACTGGCCGCCTCTGGAAAGTGTCTCACTGGCTTTCTCTGCTTGAAATAGAAAAGCCATTGTATTCACTTTGCAAAAATATGCATATGTGCTCTTGGCAAAGTCACCTCCTTTGTGAACTATTCTGTAGTCGGCAGAAAAAAAAAAAAGAAGAAAAAGCATTTGTTTTCTCTCCTAGTCCAGCTCAAAATGGACCCGAGTGATGTCTTGGTACAGCCTCAGTGCGCTTGTATTTACGTGTTAGTTACTTAGCAAGGAATTGTCTGACTCATGGTCTTATATAACAAAAACAACACTTCATAATACGTCCCATAATCGCTCATATCAGTAAGCACGTCAAACTGGTGCGATATTTCTTCTTGTGTCCGAGTTGTTTTCTCTTCCATCTCTGATTGATCTCACCATCTCATCTTATGGTCAATCTATAATTGGTCATCTGATGCCTGTCGCGTCATGGGTTACATTCATGTTTTTATGTGTGTCCGTTTGTGTGTGAATAGTGTCTGGACGCTAGCAGACCGTGGCTGTGCTTCTGGATTCTTCACAGTCTGGAGTTACTTGAACAGCCCATTCCCACTGCTGTCGCCTCAGAGTGAGACACACACACACACACACACACACACTATTCACACCAGAAAAATCTTTGTGTTCATAGACTAATACCCAGACATTTTATAAAAGGGTTGATGATACAGTCACAGTGCTTTTCTGACTTGCCAAATTGTTCACCACTGTATGAAGTTGTGCGGGCTAAAATGGGTTTGCCGTGGTTGAAAGCAAGATAAAAAAGTATGGCATGCAAATGAAGGAACCCTCCTACGCAGAACCAATGAAGCTTTAGTATTTGGTTCAGCAACATCCCTTCTTGAAGTTGTGCAAAAGGGTCTAAATCAACTTGAGGATATTAATATGATCTTACGGTTTTATTCTTTAGCGCAGATGGTGTCAAAGTCCTCTTCCTTGAGTTGCCACATTCTGGCCCAATTGGACCTCAAGTGGGCCGGACCAGGAAAATGATGACAATTCCAAATGTATCTTTGTGTTAGTGCAAAAAAAAAAAAAAAAAGAAGTTATTTACAAGCTATTCAAACAAAACAGGTGTGAATAACTTGAAAAGCTTACATTTCTTAACAAAAAATTTAATATTATGTCTCAGCTTATCATTTCTATATGTGCATTATAGATCTGATCTGCAATTGGCACAAAATATTTAGTAACAGGAGGAATATTGTTAAAATTACACTTAATTTTCTTTAGACATTTCTGACAATGTACAGAAAATTAACAATTGTTAGGTTTTTTTAAATGACAAAGAGACTGTCAAAGAGAAAAGTCTTCCATAATTTGCACCAGTGGAATTGCACAGGCCCCAAGATCAAACCTAGAGGGACTCCATGAGTCATTTTTGCTTGCTCAGATTTATACTTGCCTGTGCATAAAACAATTCTTTTAATGGGGTCATATTTTGCTGAACCAATTTTTATTAGTTTTTAGTACATTTGTTTATTTGAGGACCCTAACACGTCAATAGTTCATATTTATTCAGGTTATTCCCATTTTATTGTCGAAGGATATCACTGACACAGACCACTCCCCTTGCAAGTTTATAAGTCTTGTTTCCCTCAACAGTTTTTAGAAGTGAAGAAGTATCTTGGATGAGGGATGAAACATTTTCAAAAGTGCTAAACCAGTCCAGTTGTACCAAGAAGAAGAATGATGACCGGAGTAAATGAGAACCTACACAAACATCTTGTTTAAGGATAGTTTGTAGTGTAAATAAGTTCATAATTTTTTATTTTTTTGCACTAAGGGTGTATTCACATTGCACTCAGAAAATCTTTCGGACTTTCCAGGAAAGTTCGAACCTTATTGACAGGTGTGAATGCTCCCCCGAACCTTGGTCCGGACTAAAGACCGAGTCTTTGGTCCGAGCTGAGGAGGTAGTCTCGGTCCGGACCAAGGTTCGCTGGTGCACAGTGTGAAAGGTCTGTTTAGGAAAGTCCGGACTATCGGAACAATTACGTCACAGTCACGTGCGCGGAATCTAGTCAACGTCCAAGCATGAGTCGCGGGAATACACGGGGAGACGAGGAAACCAGGTATTTCATTGAAATTTGGTCGGATGATACTATAAAGACTGAATTAGAAAATACTCATAAAACTAGTAACTGGGTCCATTTCCTGCAACAGTGTAGCGCGCTCATCTACTAACCAATCAGGGTCGAGTATAGAGAGACGCACGCTGTACACGCATTGACGACATGACGTTCTAAAGTCCGTTGGTCCACTTGATTCAATACAGTGTGAATGAAGACTGTAAATAAAGTCCGGATTATAAGTGCAGTGTGAAAAGGCAAAAAAAAAGGTTGTGGTCCGAACCTTGGTCTGGACTTTACTATGTGAATACGAAACAAAGAGAAAAATTTGGAGTTGTCATTATTCATAGGCCTAATGTAATATATATATTTTTTCTTTTTGTACGTTAAACTAAAAAGTCATTATTTCTAGGTTTTTACCTTTGCCCACATTGTACGCAGGGTCTTGTCATCAGCTGGTCGTCTGTCTGTCCAAAAACAAACCAAATATATGTATTATACTGAGAGAAAGAGACAAGACAATGGGAAGAATGAAACAAAAAGAGTACAGCATGAAGAACAAAGTAACAAAAACACATATTCATAAATTGTAAACTTGGCAGTTTAGATATATTTATTCAAAAAACATCTATTGGTAACATTATTTTAGTTTTACTTGGTCATGTTTTTTTTTTTTTAAAGCTTTAGAACGTAGACACACCAGCGACAGATGGAACAAGGCCTCCATTACATTTTAAAGATATGATAGTAAACACAATTTCTCATGCCATCTCTGTGTTGACAGCTAGGTGTCATGTTGCTAGGTGACAGGAACAGCACTTCATCATGTAAAGATAAAGAAGGACAAGAACGCGTGCAGATGCAAATGGGCAATCCATCGTAGGTCACATCTTCGTAGACGGCGACCTTCTGAGAATGCAGCCTCTGAATCGAGACACAGCTATGATCTTTTGACGACACGATAACATACAGAATGTTATTTGCATATTAATATGAAGACATTTGAGCTCCAATGCCAAATGATCATGGAGAAAAATACAAAACAGCCATATCGAAACAAAAGTCACTTGTAAGCCTTTCTCCCTGCTATAAAACTCCTTATTGTGTAACTGAAGGATGTTCTGGATAACTTCTGTCTACATTATTCACCCCAGAGCTTAGACATGAATGCATAGTAACCATGAATTTCAGCTCTAATATCAAACATGGTCTTAAAATCACGGCTTGAGTCCAGAATTTTAAAGATTAGAAGGGAAAATGTGCCGAAAGTGATCAAACCAGATGCAGCTTGTTGACTGCTCATTCATTTTGTGTCAATTTGTATTTTATTTGCAGAGCACCACTTCATACAAAAGTGGTTCAAAGTGCTTTACTCGATCATACTCGTACTAGAGCGTGCATGCACATGCATAATATGCTCATTATTCTAAGTTAGGAAGTTCATTCTTTGATCTATATGTTTTATTATTCTTGTATGATGACAAAGCCGTCATAAGCAATATGTAGTGCTTATTTTGTTCTTATTTTTTATTTTTTTCCCCACTAGTCACAAGTAGCACCAGGGCATAAATTAGGTTACACGCTGGAGCCCTGCAGTATAATTACCAACATGACTCTGTAGTGAACATGGTAGCACTGGCATCTTCTACAACACTGACTCACCAGTAAAACCCATGAAGTTTGACACATGACAGTTGTACATGTGTGTTTCTACATTCACTTATTGATATCTTTGCTAAAAAAAAAAAAAAGTCACTCTTCCCTTTACTCCGTTTTCATTGTAATAACCCTCAACTCTAATTTAAACATCTACATAGCCAGTACATTAAATATAGTAAAATACTTGATTTTTACTGAAAATTTTAATATACTGAGGATAATATAAAACAATGGTGTTAAATCAATTTATTATGGTTGAAGATGGAGGTAAACTTAATTTGAGATCTGCCACACAAGTAGCACTGGGTCTTTATGAGTTAAGTCTTTAAGTCGTAACACAATGATATTAAACAATAAAACATGATACTTTTTAATCCTACTCTACTATAATGGAGCTGGAGCATTGTTATGATCTACGGCCATGTTGTTAAATGACTTCCCGTGCTTATTGCTCCTGTAATTAACTCTAGTTTCATGTTCACTGTGTTGGAGCACCTGTCGTAATGAATTGTCACGGAGGAATGACTACACTTTCCTCAAATTATAAAGAGCACTAACTCTGATTAACAACTCTCCCGATACTGTTATGACCTGGTTTTGGTTTAGACGTGTTTGTTCAGCTGTAACTTTGCTGGTTGATATTGCCTCCCAGAATGACACTTGATTAAATTATCACCAGTTAAAAAGTAACACTGCACACTCATAAGAAGAAGCAGTAGCGGTCTGCCAACCCACTCTCTCATTATGAGCGTTGTTGAGGCGTGCCAATACACCGGCTGGCACTGCTCAGCGCCATGTGACGCTCAAATACACAGGCCCTGTTCAAGGATTTCTAACAATGCCACCTACAACAGATTGCTCTCTGTGTTCTATGAAATAAACGTCCCTGCGTGTTCAGGTTAGATTTGGCATCAGACTTTTTGGCCAAAGTTAGGTTTTCCTTCCAACTCTTTTTTTTTTTGGCTGTCGTTGCAGTTTTGTGATTTGTGTTGATGGTGGAGGCTGAGGCGGACATTTGTGAAGGTAGTGAGTGAAAGCAGAGGTGTGGGAAAGAAAAAAAAAAAAAGAAACTGGTTGAAATGTTTCTACTCTACAGGAAATGAAGCCAGTGGTTGTCATTTGAGTCATCTGGGTTGGTTAAACCTAAATGAAGTTACACAGGGTCAGAGATGTATAAAGTACTGGACTAGAAGAGTGGAGTAGAAGTACAAGTACTACATCAAAAAACTGACTTGAGTAAAAGTTGAAGTGTTCTTCAAGCATCATACTCAAGTGAAAGTACTAAAGTATCCAAAGAAAATTGTACTTAAGTATTGCAAGTAGAAGTATGTAAAAAAAAAAAATAAAAAATGTACTCAAGTACTGAAAATAAAAGTAAAATTTAAAAGTACTGTGTAGGCCTATACTAAATGAAAGCAGTCACAAGTTTTAACACATTTCTATATTTAATATGAAAGGTACAACTTCAGCTGAGGCAGCAGTAGTACAAGGACATACCAGTTCACTTCCAAGTGTTCATGAAAAAACTACAACTTTCAAAGGCCAGAGTATTCCAAGAATATGGCCAAGTGACAAACCAAATACTTCTTGTGTAAAAATGGTGTAGCAGCTACGCATGTAACATTGCCAAAAGGCCCATTAGAGCGTGCAGTTTTATTATATAGTGTTTGATCACTGACTCGTCCAATGATGAGACACCATCATCAAACCAGGTGACAGAGCCATTTATCGCTCTGGCATTGATATGCTATGAGTTTGGTATGCTTCTGAACTATTTTAACAAGAGTAACGATTCGGCACATAAAAAATGTAAATGAGTAAATTTTTTTTTTTTTAAACGTAGTGCAGTAGAAGTGGAAGTAGGCGACAAAAATTCTACTCCAAAAAAGTACAGATACTGCATTTCACTACTTAAGTACAGTACTTAAGTAGTTGTACTTCGTTACTATACATCTGTGCACAGGGTCTTAGATGTCTGGAATTTACATGGCTACGTTTAATGCCTTCAAAAAGTATTTAATTAAAAGGGATATGGTAGGTCGTAAGTAATGTTGCCATAAAGTTGTTTGCTGTATGTGTTTCAATATGTCTGTGAAATGTCCAAGATGCAAAAAAAGTAAAAATTAGGAAACATCTAGTGTGTTGTTGACACAGGGATCAAGATGTAGTTTTTATGCTATTATTTATCAGTACCTGCTGTACCACATTTGTCCACCAGTCACCACCTGAGCATTCTGGGTATAACAATGTGATCGTAACACCATTGTCTTCCAAAATTACTAATATCTCCTTAAATATTAGTCCTATCAACTTGCAGGTTTCGTTAGTCTGTTCATTAACCAAAATTACACACGTATACCAAACTGCAGCAGTTGGCTCTTCCTAGATTTTGTGTGAATCTTTAGACACACACACACACACACACACACACACACACACACACACACACATACACACTAGTTTCCATGTCTCACGAGGACCAAGTTTGTAATCAAGTAGTCATTGGGTATAATTGTAAACATCTTTTTTTTAATCCAATTTTTTAAAAATTTAATAAAAATTGTAAAATTAAGTTAAATAAAATGAATAAATAAAATGATAATTAAACAGTTAGTACATAAAAACAATATTAAATAAATACATAAAACATTTAAAAATAAATAATAAAAGTAAACACATCTTCAAACCTTTGAAAAATACATGTTTTACTTTGCACGTGTTTCCCCCATGTTTTAGGAGGACTTCCAAAAAAAATGTAATGTATTTATAGAGCTACAACATTTCTATTTTACTAGGTGTGTGTGTGTGTGTGTGTGTGTGTGTGGGGGGGGGGGGGGGTGGATTTATGTTTAATTCTCGTGGGGGCCTGAATTTTGTTCCCCATAGAGTCAGGGGTCCCCATGATGTGACTGTGTAAACATATCAATGTCCTCATAAAGATATAAATATAAACACACACAGAACAGAAGCCACTCTGCTTTTATTACATAGATTAGATTATCGTCTATATATGTGTACAGTATATATGTTATATTCAATCTCTGTCGTTGTAAATATTTTCCTCAATTCTAGGAGCCATGAATTTTTATCAGTATGACCCTGAAATAGGCTGTGAAGTATTGAGTTCTGTTCTACCTCATCGTAAAAAAAAGTCTTAAACCTGTAGGAACCCTGGTTACACCCTCAACTGGGAAAGTCATCAGATCATAACTGATACTTAAATTGAGCACAATGAAAGCAGACAAGATTAGAATTGTCAGAAAATGGCACTTTGAATCAGTCAAAAACACACACACACACACTCACTCACTGTCACTCTCTCTCTCTCTCTCCATTTCACTCTCTCAGTCTCTCTCTCTCAGTCTCTCCCTCTCACTCTCTGTTTCTCTCTCTCCCTCTCTCTTTCAGTCTCTCACTCTCTCTCTGTCTCCCTCTCTCTCTCAGTCTCTCTCTGTCTCTTACTCTCTGTCTCTCTCTCTGTCTCTCTCTCTCTCTTTCAGTCGCTCACTCTCTCACTCTCTCCCTCTCACTCTCTCTCTCTCTCAGTCTCTCCCTCTCACTCTCTCTCTCTCTCAGTCTCTCCCTCTCACTCTCTCTCTCTCTGTCTCTCCCTCTCTCTCTTTCAGTCTCGCTCTCTCTCTCTGTCTCCCTCTCTCTCTTTCAGTCGCTCACTCTCTCACTCTCACTCTCTCCCTCTCACTCTCTCTCTCTCTCAGTCTCTCCCTCTCACTCTCTCTCTGTCTCTCCCTCTCTCTCTCTCAGTCTCTCCCTCTCACTCTCTCTCTCTCTCTCTCAGTCTCTCCCTCTCTCTCTTTCAGTCTCTCACTCTCTCACTCTCTCCCTCTCACTCTCTCTCTCTCTCAGTCTCTCCCTCTCCCTCTCTCTCTTTCAGTCTCTCACTGTCTCTCACTCTCTCTCTCTCTCTCTGTCTCTCTCTCTCTCTGTGTCACTCACACTCTCACTCACACTGTAGAAACTTCTGCCACTTTTTCTGTGTTTAATGAGTAGCAGTGATTTTAAGTCTCATTTTGACCTGTTCCTGTTTGTGATGTTAAAAGAACTATTATAGAATAAAAGCACTTTATTGCTTAACAGAACATTTTGTCACACCTATACATGTCTGCAAAAGACAGTTTTGATGGAAAAGACGCACACCTGCAGGTGACTGATCTAGAAGAGTGGAGAATGCTGGTGTTTTCATAGTGATCATTTTACTTAACTGGCAACACATTTTATGAAAGGAAAGATAAGTTTTACCTGCCTGTCATTGGGAACAGGCTTTTATTTATTCATGTTGACGCCAACCCTGACTATTATTGGAGACTGGGATTGTAAATTGGTCTGAATAAATATGGGTTTAGATCAGGGGTCTCAAACTCATTTTCTTCAAGGGCTACATTCAGTCTGGTTTAATCTCCAATGGGCTGGTCCAGTAAAATAAAAACATAACCTATAAATAATGACAACTGTAAAGTTTTGTCTTTGTTTTAGTACAAAAAAAGTATGGAAATTATGAAAATATGAAAATGATCCAAATAAAATGATTAATAAAAACCTGTAAAAGCTGAAATTTCTTAAGAAAAACAAGTGGAATTTAATTTCTACACTTAATAACAAGCAGAAAATTGTGCTTAATTTTCTTTCGACATTTTAGGTTGTTTATTTTTATTCAGGTTTTTCACATTTTATTGTTATAGGATAGTTTATAAATATTTTTAGAATTTAATGTTATTTTTTTGCCCTAAAACTGAAAAAATCTGAAGTTGTCGATATTTATTGGCAAAATGTAATATTTCTTTCACATCAAACTGAGAAGAAAATGTTATTATTTTTTGTAGGTTTTTATGCGGAACCTGAACTAAAATGAGTTCCACAGCCTTGTCTGTGGAATTATTACACTTTGTAATTTCATCCCAGGGGCCGCAGTGGAACTTTTGGTGGGCCGCATTTGGCCCCCGGGCCACATGTTTGAGACCCCTGGTTCAGATGAAGAGATTGCAGGTAGAATGACAAGACCCACTACGTTTGTTTGATGTAAATATGTTGAATATTATGTAGTTATATTCAGGAAATAAAAGAATTCAGTTTATTTTAGCTCACTCTTGTGATTTACAGGAACATAACTAAAAAGTTGTAGCATGTTTCCTGGAAAAATCTAGAATGTGTTTCCAGTTTTGCTCTAGAAATACAATATTGCTATACATTAAAAGCATCACTACAGACCGTGAAATGTCTCCTGTAATTTCTTACTGAACGAGTGTTTTTTATTGTAAAATATAAAGCTTCTACCAAGTTTTTAATCTAATTATGACCTTTATTTTATACATTTATCCCATCTAGTTCTGCTTCTTAATCTGTGTGGTATGTTTTATTGAACTATTGTACAACCCCCCCCCCCCCACCCTGATGAAAAAAAAAATGAACACGCTTCAGCCATTTACATTCCACATAATTCCCAGAATAGACAACTGAACTCATGTTGTGCCTTGTCTTCTAGATTACCCGTTTTTTCCACTTGTGTCAAATTATAGTCTGAATAAACATGTCTCACATTGTATGCAAGTATTATAATATTCAAAGCAGCGTTGTCATGGAGACCGGACTGGCCTGTTGTTTCAGAAACATCGCATAACTCGTCTAATTGCAAGGGTTCCAGCTCCAGACACGTAAACACTGTATTAGATTGAACAGGTTGATGTACAGACGTGGTCATTGAGTGTGAGTGCACGGACAGGGTTTCTGATGTCAATACACCCACCATGTTGAATATGTCGAGTAGAAATGTTAACGTTGAAGCACCTCAATGCATACATTATGTCTGTGTTCCTCTTCACATTCTATAATAAATCACTTTCATGGACTTATGTTCTCACCAAGACCAGAATCTGACCTTTTTGCTCATACTGCAACAGCAAAAGTTTCATACACCCTCAAAGTTTTACAAATAATGCAAGTGATTTATTTATTTTGTTTATAACTAAATCAAATTCTTGACAGTTTCATCATGTTGTTATTTTCTTGAAACATCCAGTTTTGACCTGGATGGAACGGAGCATGTGCAGAAGGGAACATGTGAGTTTAGAGAATAAAACAATACCTGGCAAAATTTAATGACTTAATAGTGGCTCTTAATGTATAAATAAATGCATGGGGTGAACAAAAACTTCCTTCCACTATGGTAGAACTCATGTAGCTTTAACATCAATACAATTTAAATTTGAGGGAATGACTTGCGTGACACATGGACACATTATGTGTTCAACAGTCATTTAGAGTAACTTATATACATGTATTGTACATATTTTAGTTGTTATTTATAAGCACTTTAACATTATGTATAACACAATTTGGGGAGATAAATTCTTTGGGTAAAAAATGGCAAATGTTCTTAGTAACATGTGGAGTTGAAACTTTACATAAACATTAAAAACTTGCAGTTTTTTGATAAATTAATACCAAGTACGACAACATTTTTAGATATCATGTTCAACTATGCTGAAACTACATTTTGGAATAAAATATTGAAAACTTATATTTTATTGACATGAAAATGTGGTAACATGTGGGGTGGTTACCATGGTAACACATGGGCGGCTCTTTACCATTGTATGTTTATTACTGTCTTGAAAGGATCTTTACTTTCTGAAAGTTTCACTTAAATATGTGAATTATATATAACTTGAAATGTAAAGTTTTGTGCTAACATGTGGACAGGGCCTTTTAAGCAACTCATAATTGTTCAAACTCATAAATATCAATAATAATCACAAAAAAGGGTAAATAAAATCAAATACTTGAAACTTGATTTTCTATATAATCAACAGATTTAATACATTTTCACATTTTGTAGATATAAATTTTCTCATTCAATTTGAGTGAGGGCATACAAGTATAATCAATAAATTATCAGTTCCATCTTTAGCTAAAAATGAGCCCACTTGATCTGTGTGCAAACTTAGTTTTTCCTGCTGATGTTCACTATGATTTGATTGGACCCATATATTAATACAGCAATTATTTTACTACACAGTGAATATTGTTAATAATATAATTTAGCTTAAATATGTGGTTTTGAATGCCCAACTTTTACTTGTAGTGAAATATGTCACTGTATATTAAACATTTTACTGATGATTTGAACACTCATGACTTCCCTGCTTTGGTTCATTTGACTTATTTTACAACTGTGACCATTTCACATTGATCAGTGTCTTATGGTATTGATCAATACCATAAGACACTGCAACTTTCTTTATTTCTGTTCTAACTAAAGGCTTTTCATACTTCTTTTTTTCTCAATGTCCGGATATATTTTGTAGCAGATTAAAATATGAAAGACATTAGTGATAGTTACTTAACGCAGCTACATTTCTGGTGTTGATGGAATATCTAATTTGTCTTTTCTGTTATTCTGTGATTTAGAGGAGACGTAATATCTCGAAATTAGTTAAATCAAGATAGATGATGATGTTTTATTTTGTGTTGACAGGTGAGCTACAACCCATAAATACTTGAAAAACAATACATATTATATATATATATATATATATATATATATATATATATATATATATATATATATATATATATATATATATATATATATATATATATATATATATATATATATATATGCATGTTCTATTTCATGCTGCTATAAACCTTTAACCTTGTAAAGTTGTTTAATCTTGTCACAAATCCTTGATCTGAACTGGGTTTAAGTTTCTAGATCCCAGGTTTCAAACATGCAGCCTGGAGCCAAATTCATCTAAAGGCCCTTTGGATGAATTAGTGAAATGTAAAAAATGACACTAATGTATGAATCATTTTAGTTGAGGTACCACATTCACACCAATTCACTTATAAAGTAACATATAAATATTCACAAGTCACATTTTTTTCTCTCTTTTTTCAGTAAAACAAAGTAGAATTTTGCCCAAAAATCTGTATAACTGGAACAAATATGAACAACCTGAAACATTTTAAGAGAAGTCAGAACAAATGTAATAATATTTCTCCTATTACTAAATATTTTGTGTATTTTTAAGCTATAATATACACATGTAAATGACAAACGAAACCCTAATAATGTTAAAATTACACATTTTTCAGTTTGTTCATGTTATTCACACTGTTTGAAAGGATGGTTTGTAGATGTAAATTGACTTTTTTTTTCCCTCAAAGAGATGGACAACACTTTAGGGTTGATTATTATCGATACAAATTTATGTTTTTTGTGTTTTTATTCTGCTGGTCCAGCCCACTTCTGATCAAATTTAGCTAAATGTGACCCCTGAACTAAAATGAGTTTGACACCCCTGTTCTAGATGGAAAAACACTGAATAGACGAACACCTCAACCAATCACACACCCTGGTCGTACCTTAATGCTCCCATTTGTTTGTGTCAGACTATTAATCTCCTGACCTTGTCCCTGCAGGGTGTGTCAATTCTTGGCTCACTGTCAGAGCCCGACGGGGGGCTTTGCTGGAGGACCAGGACAACACGCCCACCTCGCACCCACCTACGCTGCTGTTAACGCCTTGTGTATCATCGGCACAGAGGAGGCCTACAGTGTTATAGACAGGTACAGCCACACTGGGTTTTTATGAGGAGTGGGAGAAAAAAATCCAATCACATATGTATCGGGATTTTTTTTTGTTTTACGACTTTTAAATCGATTTATTTATTTTTGTTCAAAAATCTTTTTTTCCCCCATATTTAAATGATTAATTTTAAGGCGGGTGGAAAAATTACTGCTTGTAAAGACTGTAGACGACTGTATGAGTCACTCATGGAATACACAGAAATCACCTCAGTGAAGGCACACATATGACAGCTAGCTTATTATCGTATTGACTTCAACAACACAGCGCAGATAAACGATACACTATGTTAATATCTACTCCAACTGTATTGTGTTATTAATCTCACCTTGTGGTATTTACACACAGTAATAAACCAGGAGTATATGAATTACAGTTGGGAAAAAGAGGGTGTTTAGCTACTTCTAAACACGGAGGTGGTGCGTTCAGGACCGTTGTAACATCTCTGGTGCATTCTGCAGCGTGGGATATCTGAAAACTTAGAGAAAATAAGTTGTTCCTGATTAAATATAGTTAAATAATCAACAACAATTAAAGTGTCTTTCTAACAGAAGGGAAGAGCAGAGCTGGACATGTACACTTTAAAGTTCACTTTATTATGAAGTATGTTAATTTAAAGGCTCCTATTTGTATTCTGTGCAGATAAATGTAACACTTTACTTTCCAAAGTCTGGTTCAAATATATTACTGCTGAATAAATCTCAGCAGACTCACATATGATGTGCATTTTTTTTGGGAAATTATGGCTCCTGATATGATCTGTAGGCATCATCATTCAGCTTTTTCACCTCATCTGGTGTTAAAAAGGCAAGTGAAAAATCTGGAATGTAGAAGAATCACAATTTAAATCGAATCAGCACCTAAAAAATCTTAAGAGAATTTAATCGGCATTAAAGCATATGGTCCCAGACCTAGTTTTTACATCGTTAAAGGACAGATCTAGTGTAAAATTCAACTAGATTGTGAAGACAGGCTGAAAGACTCTCATGTCTCCACTACTAACTTCTGAGTCAAGGAAAGTTTAAGCTTGACAAAAAATGTTCTATTGTCATACATATCGATATCGTCTGATATGAAAATAATTATTGTAATGTGATTTTTTTTTTTTTTTCCCCCTATATCTCCCAGTCCTACATTAGTGTATTTTTAACTCCAGCCCCAAATTATTCATCTACAGGCCTTCATGAAATAAAGGATTTGTACAATTTCAAAATTTCCCACTGAGTGCCTGCATTTGTCTTTTTTCTTGTTCATGCCCTCTCCATGAGCACCTCTACTTTGTCTAATATCATCAGCTCCCTCTGAAATTATTTTTTTCTTTTTCAACTACATTGTATTAGGTATATATATATATATATATATATATATATATATATATATATGCAAATATTTAAGTCAAAAACACACCCTTCATGCAAAAGCAGAAGATATATCATTCATATGTTAAATGATTTGTCCAAATAGACACAAAACAACACACAGCCTGTATTAAATAGCTCATTTAGTCCATTTGTTGAGTTCTTTACAGCTAACTGAAAAGAGGTTTAATGATTTCTCCCCAAAAAAAAAAATGTAATCTTGCAAAAACAACTGCTTCTTATCTGTCTGGTTTGACGTGGAATAAGAAAATGGTTGTGAGCTGTACATGGAATATTCCGAGACTTAAATGACACCACACAGGAATTGTTTCCTACTTTTATCTGTACAATTATGTTGATGGAAAAGTTAATTAGCCTCTTTATCAAGTTCAGTTTGATTTGTCTGTTTTTACCACATCAGCGACAGTAAGGATATAATAATAACATTTGTTTTATTAATATTACTTTATCTGATTTGTAGTATTTATATATTTTGTCTAAGCCACACCAGCAAGTGAAAAGCTGCCAGAAGAATAAATACTAATAAGTACAAAAGTGGGAAAACTTACAAAATGGGTTTCGTGTCCTTTTTTTCATATGTTTCCATGGCATTTCCAATCATATGTGATATACTGCTGTTAATTTAACCTGATGAAAATGTTTCTGCAGACTTGAATTTAGGGATATGCCACAACAGTTAATATTCCAGTCTACATGTTTCTGCTGTTTTCCTCTACGTTTAGCTCCTTCTTCCTGTTTCCATCTGACAGCAGGTATCGACTTTAGATCAGCACGTTATTACATTTGCAACACTTAACAATATTCCTCTCGCTGCCCCACCCTCCTTCCTCCCCTTCTTGTCATCATACTCCCTCTCCTCCTCCGTCTCCAACCCATCCCACCCTGCTCTGTTTCTTCTCCAGGGAAAAGCTGTTAGATTTCCTATGGTCAGTGAAGCAGCCAGATGGCTCGTTTGTGATGCACGTCGGAGGGGAAGTGGATGTCAGGTCAGTGCCCAGACAATAAGAGCCATCCACACTGTGGCTTTTTACCCTCTTTCTAGTTTGCTTCATAGACTCATAGAGAAAAAATTAAATGAAGTAATGTATTCTTCACACAGATTTCTATTTTACTAGTGGGGACCTACATTTATATTTAACCCTCATGGCCTGAATTTTGGTCCCCATAGTGTCAGAGGTCCCTATGGTGTGACTGTGTAAACATATCAATGTCCCCATAAAGATAGGAATACACACACACACACACACACACACACACACACACACACACACACACAAACTCATTTAAATGAAGAAAAGCACATAGAGGAATTGGAAACTGAATTTCAAGTCAGTTGTTGCGTAACAAACATTTAACTGACGACATTTTTTAGTTGTTCAGATAAAATTATTCTGGTAAAATGTTATGATGAAGGAGGTTACATCACTCCTCTGTCTCATCTCATCCGTGATAAAAACTCATTAAAGCCATTTTTATATAGAAACCATCACAATCTTATGCTTCTTTAACTCTTGTCTGTTTATTATTATTCCTCTTACTGTAATGTAACCTACAGTGCCACCTGCTGGTGACACCACACAGTACATATTGTACACAAACCAGTTTTTCTAGAATTGCACTTTTTGTCACTTGTGATTTGTTTCACATTTTCTTCAAACACAGCCGCGCTTGTACAATAACTGTCCATGTCAATCATCCGTCTCTGTCCTGTCCTGCTCTTTGTATTTTCCTCTGGTTTTGCTGCATTCAGGACACCTCTCCTATTTCTGCTCTTTTCATTTTGTGCATTTCACAAGCAAGAAATGCCACATATTTCTCCTTTTACAGATTGAATCAGTGGTTAGACATGTTACATAAAGTAGTCGGCTCACTTTTCAGATGTGTTCGTTATTAAACACGCCGCCAGAAACATCTCCCGTGGTTTCAGTTCAAATCAACCAAGATGTCACCAAAAATATAACAAACAGGAAACAGAATTTTCTTCTTATTAAAGATGTTATCGGTTTTTATATATCTGGTGTCCCTGTTTATAAAAGTGAATGTAAAGTAGTTGCAGCAGCTGCAGAAGTAACATCCTGCTACAACACTTGACACTTCACTAATAATAATCAACTGATGTCACGTATAATAATATAGAAGTCAGAAGAAACACCTGTACTTTTAATTCCATAGTATTCTATCCCAGCAATCACTAAAACATGTTTCTTAATATATTGTGGATATGCTATTGGTAATAAATGTAATAAAAAATGATAGATATTTGTTTAAATTACTATTAACTGCCTATAAAAAAAAAAGCTTTTACTGAAAAATGGTGCCGTTTAGATCCTCATACAACTAACAACTGGTTATGAACTGTGATTAGAATCATTTAGATGGAGATTTTGACCCATAGATTGAGGACCCAAGAAGAGCAGTGTCATCATAAATGTGACAAAGCAACAATTTTCATTTCAGTGTCACAGTAGTAAAACTAATTGTTAGCCACAAAGGTTTATTTTTTTTTTAACGGTCGATGTGTCACTTATGTTTGTATTGTACAGAATTCAAATAATAAAAATAAAGTAACAAAAAATAAAAACACTAATCCTCATATTAGGGGACATTTTATAGTATATTATAGTTCCCTTCACATGACTGTTTTGTATTTGTTTTATGCATGTCAGGTTATGGCTAAAGAAAGTCATAAAGACCAAGGACTAATTTTGTGTCTACTTCCAAATGAATTTAATCTCTACATTCTTTACATTTAATTTACATGTATTTATTTATTGTTTCTGAAGTTGTTATTTTATTTATTGGCTTCTATGTGGTGCAGAGTGGCCCCATTACATTATAATTTCGTTGTAACTACTGTGCAATGACAATAAAGGCTATTCTATTCTATTCTATTCTATTCTCTTAAGAGATTTATCACTATGATGATATTTTCCTCTGTATTTCGCATCTTTCAGTAAAAATCTGCCGTTTTCCTACGTTCTTACCTTAGTATAATTTCAAAGATTATTACTTCAAAACAGGAAAATAAAGCAAAAGCAGCTTATTTAACTAAATGTATATGAACTTAATGCAAAAACAAGTGTTCACAGCCACAGTCATTTGTCAGATTATATGGCTGCTGTTTACATTTATGATGGTTAATGTATTGTACGTATACAATAAATAAATACAGTACATGATTTAGCTTTCATTATTCAACTATTTTTCTCTGATCATCATTAATAAGTCAAATGTAGTACTTGTATATGAACTGACTGTGTTGCTTTTCATTAGTATTGTTTTTCGTGTTACGACAGAATCAGCTTTTCTAAATAGGAAACTGTGATTTAAGTTTTTCCTGGTAAAATGGTGGTTGAAATAAATAAATAAATAAAGTTATCTGACATGTACACAGAAGCAGAATAGATGCTCATATGTGGTGCTGGTGTAAAATTACAAAACATTGGAAAATAATGTGTAAGTGTAGGAAGATGATACTTCCTGCTCACCCACACACCTTTCTTCATTCTCTCTCTCTCTTTTTTTTTTTTTTTATAGGAGTGCATATTGTGCTGCTTCGGTTGCATCGCTCACAAACATCCTCACACCTAAACTGTTTGAGGACACGACCAACTGGATCCTCAGGTGGTTATCTTTTTTATTTTCCCCCTCAGCCACCCCACGCTTTTACGTCCACCTAGTCTAGTAAACGGCGTGGTTTTTTTTTTTTTTTTTTTTTTTTTTTAACGGTCTTTTCTTGCGTCCAGCTGTCAGAACTGGGAAGGCGGTCTGAGCGGCGTGCCCGGTTTGGAGGCCCACGGCGGGTACACTTTCTGTGGTACCGCCGCCCTCGTCATCCTGGGGAAGGAGCACATGCTGGATCTCAAAGCTTTGCTGGTGAGACATTTCCACTGTCACAGTTCACGTAAGGAGAATCGTATTGGGAAAGGAGGAAAAAAAAACAACAACGTATCATAATTACACGTGGCGCTCCCTGCTACCCGTTCGTTACCTGGGGCACAGTTTGGCTCAAGTCCCAACAACAAAAAGCTGTTGTCAGTATCAATCATAACAGCGCCTTTGTGCTGCGGTAATATCCCCTCATAGACCGCTCACTGCTCAGATCAAATAAGAATACAAGGTTACAGCCCACAGATCAGGTTCTGCACATATTTTTTGTCTCAGGATGTTCCGATCATTAAATTTTAGCCAACGACTTAACTGATTCACAATTCAGTTGTGTGTCGTGTGTTCATTTTTATCACAGGATGTTGTTAAAGCCCACACATGAAGGATAGGAGTGTACAAAAACTAACAACAGGAACAAATACAGGAAATACAGCTGCAGGAAAACTGTTGAAAAGACCCAGAACTGCTCCCGTGGCAGTTCACTATTTTTTTTTTCTTTTTAATTTAACCTTTCTTAAGTGATTCATTCATTTCATTTCATTTATTTGATTATTCGAACAGGTAAAACTAAATAAGTAAAACATACAAAGTATTTAAACAACACCTCTTTAGCATCCTAGATAAGTATACCTTGTTGAAAAGGGTGTAGGATGACGTTAACAAAACTTACCTAGTCCTACCCCTTTGTATTACTCAGTCAGAGCATGTTTATAGGGAGCCTAAGTGACGTGATTCTATTTCCGGTCGATTTCTGGGCCATTGGGCCTAAGTGTCATAAAAAAAATGAACGCAAGTCAATGGAGGGATAAAAGTAATTTTCTGATCCCGTTTTAAATGTGCTACGGTTTTCACATATGATGTCTGTGAATTTTAAAGATACATTTTCACATTGAGAAAGCACTCACTTTGGACAGGCATCAAAAGTTACGTTAGGTTTTCTGTGAGAGTAAGTAATAGACTGCAACGTTCGTCTCACAAATATGACGTCACCACTAAGCTTCACCATCAAACTCTTTGAAAATGGCTGTGACTTTGGCGAGCTTCACCTCCTTCCTTCAGGACGAAGGCAAGAGCATCAAACGTGGAGAAAACCACTTTAAATCGGGGCATGTGGAAAGTGGCAGCTACTCCGGGTTAGGGAAAGATTCTGCTGTGACGTCCGCTATGGGACGTCTGATATATAGTCCAAACAGAGTCCAATTGAAGTTTTAATTTTAATTGAAGTACAGTAAATGTGTGATTCAGGGCATAAAGTAAAGTGGACCAGAAAATAATTATTTTCTCCTCATCCACTCTCATGTTAAATTTTCCCGAACTTAGGCCCAGTGGACCAACCGGAAGGGGCAGAGACTTAGGCTCCCTATACAACCAAAAATATCTTATCACCATTTATTGTATTAATATGTCTGTATTTTGAGGGGTTTTTTTTCAATGGTAACCAGGTGTTTACTTCACTGATCATAAAAGCTCACATTAAAGTTGAGGGTTATAATATCAAAAATATCAAAAACTGAAGGAAAAAGGGGCTTTTCCAGTCAAATCTACCATTAACTGAACATAAACCTAGTGTTTCCATCCACTGTCATTGATCCAACTATGTGTGTTTTACTAGTGAGTCAGTATTGGAGAAGATGGTGTTTCCACGGTAACTAAAAAGCCTCTGAATGTCCAAATGGGTCATATCTGATGACCTAGGAAAGACGACAAACTGTATATTATTTAACAGTATTGACAGGATTAGGTCATCAACAGCTATTAAACAGTTTAAATAGGTTGATGCTTTTTGTTGACGATGGATGTTTGGGTTTTTATGGGTTTCTTCTTTTTCATGTCTATAACCGTACTACAGATTTTCTATAAAAAGTTTGTCTAACCATTACCTGAAACAAAATTGAGGATATGTTCTTCAGTTTTTGGGAAATAATTTCTTGTTTTTTAATTTAGTTTTTCATACCCACAGCACCTGGAGGGTTCAAATTCAAACTGTATCAACTATTAAAGTCCTAATACACAAATACAAGAACAAAAAACTAATAAAAGTGGGTTTGGAAAAACATGATCCCTTTTACAAGTCATCATATTATGACCAGTTACACAGAAATAACAGAATATAGTCCAGTCAAACATGGTCCCATAATTATCATGTCCGTTATGTCCGTCAGAGGTCAACAGAGCACACCCTCTAATGCAGTGTTTTTCATCCTTGGGGTTGCCTGCAATCTCTCCTAATTTCTTATTTTTTTATTAGGTTTTATTTATTCTTCTGTACAGCTGTATTTTTTTGTACAGTTCTATGTGTTTTAATTCACTGTTCTATTTAACTTTGTTATTTTGTGGTTGTTTTAAAGTGGTTTAAAAATGAAGTTAATTTGCAATATGTGACCCGCCACCACGAAACCAGGCATAAGTCGCGCTGAGCCGTTCAGAGCTACAGCCAAATTTAGGCTGGAAGGTGATTTCTTATTTGTGTTTACACCATATCAAAAAACGGTACCGTAACACCTCTATGTTCAGTTCCTGTGGTCATTACATTGAAATCCAATCAATAAATGTGTTTATTGGGTCAATTATTTAAGCGGTGACAAAAGTTTAAGGATTGCTGAGCAAAGACAAAGACGACTTCCACCTCTTTTCGCCGAACAAACTGATCTCCGTTCCGTGCGTAAACATCCAAGTGTTCGGTACGAGGTAAAAGCCTATATTGAATGTTCTGTCCAATGGTGTAAGCCAAATGATTGTAATACGTTGCAATTCTGTCCTATTATTATAATATATAAAACTTCTGTGACATGTCCATCAGTGTGTCCTTTAACATCTGTGAATAATTTTTGTCAATCGGATACGAATTATTATGCATTGCTAAGGACTTCCTACCCCAAAACAGTCCAAAACTTTAATGGACAATATCTAAAAATATGCAAATTGCATAATAGGTCCAACTGTGGATATTAAAATGACCATAACTTTGGTTCTACTTATGATAGAAACGTAATTTTTTCACCATCTTAAACCTTAGTTTCCACTCTACCAATCTACACAGAGAACTCAGTTTTGATTTCCAGACACTTATGCCTGGTTTCGTGGTGGTGGGTCACATATAGTATAGCAAACTGTTACATGATCATAAATAAATATATATATATATATATATATATATATATATATATATATATATATATATATATATATTTTAGCCCCAAAAATAAGTCTGTTTTGAATGTCTGGGTTCACCACTACTCTTCATGTCTGTCTGTCCCCCCCCCCCCCCCAGTGTATGGCTTTTTCAACATATATTCTGATTCAGTATACCTCAATAACACATTCTCTGTTATTAGACTTGTTCTACTTGAACACATTCATCTTTGAAATCTTTGGAACAAACGGCAGCTGCAGATCCTCATGTCACAAACGCTGTCGCCTCAACCATGTTTTTCAGCTTCACTGTGATGTATGGACGCCTCACTGTTCCCGTTCTGTTTTTGACAACCATTTTCTATCTTTAAAATGTATCTGCGTTGGAGTGGGTGCCGACAAAAAAGCAGCTTTTGTGCTGTTGTCTTGTGTAAAATGAGTCATGCTGTTAATGCTCGAACAGAAGCACTTCATGATGCATTGATTTCAAGAGGGCGGTTTTTTTTGTGATTCAAACCTGTTTTTATTTTAATGAAACGGTAAAACCTGGAAATGTGTTTATTTAGTGTGAGTCTAATCTAATAATTGAATTATTTCTTATCAGAACCACATTTTCTAAATTCAACATATGAAAATAAATGTACACTACTGAGGAAATGATATTGATGTAAATGTTTTTTACCTTAAAATAAATAACACAATTAGTCATATAGTTGATCTAGCAGATTTTTTGGGTCTATTTTATGCCCTTGACCATGGGTACTGGACACAGCATTCTGACTTAGAGTGAGAATAATAATAATAATAATAATAAAAAAATAATAAAAAAAATGTATTAGGATATTGATCAGATTATCAGTCTTTAGCCACATATGTTATTATTATTTTAATACACACTTTTCTGCTGTTAATTAATAAACAACATTCAAAGTCATTATAGAATTTGATTTGCTGACCCTGACTGACTCCCATGAGGACACTGGCAAATTAATTCAATGCAAATATATATCATTATAACAGATTCAACCAATACAATGGCATTGCTTTTATTTTTGAAGGATCTCCTAATTTTTATATTTTTTTTCGAGCATGAAGATCTCATCTTACACCAGTAAAAGACAATTAATTCAGAATGCAGATATTTTAAGAAGACATAACTTCTAAGTATTTAATTTTCATATTGATTGAAGTCAGAAGTAAAAAAAGGAACATCACATCCAGGAAGCTGGATGTGGAGGTGGTTTTACACATTTTCAAAACCGTTTTAGTGAATATTCCTTAAATAGTTCTATCCTGTATTTCACATTGTCATTATATTTTTTATTTACTATACATTAAGTAGAGCTGCAGGTGGATTTGTCCAGCCCTTAATGACCAAAATTTCTCATGTGGCCCCATAAGAAAATGAATTCCCCACCCCAGCTGTTTACATTAATTTACACCCTTTGCTGTTATTCATTTACACCGTATTCTCATTTATATTCTTGGACGTCATCATCTACCTTTTCTTTCCTTAAAACATATGAACAGCACTCGCTACAAAGTAAATAAATGCAATAAAACAACTGTAATAAGGTCAGACAACAATCAGTCATATTCATTATTTACAGTTACTAAGCTTATACTGTCTGCTAAGGATAGATCCCTAAATGCCCCCAATCCTTAATGATGTCATGGTGTGAAGCATCACCAGGTCACGACCTTTCATTTGCACTTGATTTGAAGTCAGACAAATAGTCCCTGAGATAATGAACAAAAGAGTGTTTAGTGATTTGTAAACCTTTGAGCTCCAAAAGAATCACTTCGTAATGATTCTGATGATGCTTCTCTTCCTCTTTAATTATTTTTCTGCTTCTCCTGAAGCTTTTTGCTCAAATAATAAAACTGGTGCAAGTCTTCGTCTTCACCATTATATGTATGAGTGAAAAGTCTTTCCCATAAGTCTCTGCAGTGGCACTGAAGAGGCTCTTTTCATTTTCTATCCAATATTCAGTACCTTGGTCTTGGGAGGTGGTACCGTCACCTCCCTGGTACCAGATTACCTTGTGGGAAATCATCCAAAATCAAATCAATTCTTTGTCTCTATGATATTCATTGATATAGAAAACATGGAATTTCTAAACCAAATATTTTATCAAGTTATGGTTGTTATGTTATGGATGTGTAGCGGTGGCGGTCAGACCCAAAACATAATTATAAACTCTGCTCAGGGATTTAAGTAGCCATAAAATCTCCTTGAATCACCGTATGTTATAAAAACAGGATAAAGAACTAACTAAAAACACTAGACATATATGCTGAGTAATGACAAGTTTTGTTTTAGAGAAAAAAATAAATTGACCCTGATCCTCACTGAGGCTTGTCCGGGCCCATATATAAACATATACGTCCTAGGGTTATTTAGGGAGAAAACACTCAGCGGGGGTCTTATCTCCCATGAACAGTCACATGACCTAAATCCTTCAGGATTTTAAGGTCAAGTAGAAACTCCCAACAAACCATGACCAGGTTTGGCTAAATGCTCTGCAGCACAATTAGATTCCACTTAAACATACATTTAAAACTAAATCAACATGAAGTTCCTTTATTTTTTGACACACCAGTAATTATTTGGTCAAGTTAAATGTTCACCCTCTTCAGCAGTTCTCATATACATTTTCACTTCAGTTTTGTGTCTGTTTAATATGTCTGCTCTGTCACAGATGTTTTGGTTCAGTGCTTTTCAAAACCCGGTCCTCGTGGACCAGTGTCCAACATGTTTTAGTTATTTCCATCTTGTATCAGACCTAGTTCAATTATTGATCAGCTCTTCAGAAAACTGATAATGATTTAATGGCTTCCAGGTGTGATGGAAGAGGGACATGTTTATATATATATATATATATATATATATATATATATATATATATATATATATATATATATATATATATATATATATAACTTTTTAAAATAGTTTTATTTTTATTACATTTTTTAAAAGAAAAAAATTGTTTATTTAAAAATATATATTTTAATTAGTTGGATTATTTCTTTTAAAAAATAGGAACATATTTCATTATTTTTATATTATGTTTATATATTTTCATGATTTTTTAAAAATGTTTCACTTTAAAATTTTTAAAACTTAAAATTTTTACATGTAGTTTTTTAAAATATATTTTTTTTAATTTTTCAAAATTTTTCATTTTATTTTAGATTTTTAATTACTTTTTATTAAATAATTTACAAAAAAAAAAAAAAAAGAAGGAGATATACTGGGCCACAAGGACCGGATTTGAAAACCACTGCTTTAGTTATATATAACTTCCTTTTTTCCTGTAAATTCTAAGCAAAAAAACAAAGAACAATTCCAGAAGGCGCTCCATGACCTGCCTTATCTCTTTACATAACACAACAAATGTTACAGTAATGAAAGAAAGTATTGAAAGTTTCATTTGGAAGTCGAACAAATGAAAGTTTTTGGCATGACTTGTTTATTTTCAAGAACGGTTCTGACTACGCTGAAGTTTTGCCAAACAAATTTTTGGTCAAACTGCCCAGAAATGTATGCAAATGAACATAAACAACCCTGGACATGAATATAAATTATAAACATCTGATGCTGCTGAAAAACTCAGAAAGTGTTACTTATATCGATAGTTAGTGGATCAACACTTATTTCATATTTTCAGGCAGTAGATGGTGTTGGCTTGTGTCTGAAATGATAAAAGATTCTGGGTGTTTCCAAAACTTGGACAAGTTCTGTATGTTATTTAATCATTATCTTTTATATCTCATCTTATCCTCACTAGGGTCATGGGGAGGGGGGGGGGGGGGGGGTCACATGGAGCCTATTCCACCTACTGGGACAGACTATTAACTAAATTCATATTGACATTTGAGGCTGAATAGGATGCATTTCTAATTGTAGTTTTTCATCTTTTGTAATTTCTGTTAAAGGGGTCTTATTTTGCTAAACCGTCTTTTTTCGATCCGTGGTTCAACACACACACACACACACACACACACACACACACACACTGTTTTTTGCTCCTTTTTTGTTTGTCAGCAACTTGACACAAAGACTACTGGGTCAATTTCCATTAAGTTTTCGGGGGAAGATGTGAGGTGGTCCAGAAAAGATCCCTTTAAATTCTGGTAAATGTAGGTCAAAGTCAAAGTCACCAAAAATGTCTTTTCACAATAAGACAAAGAACAAATCAGGAGTTTCCTTTTCATTCCTGTAAACTCAGTTTTACATATGGTTTCTTTTTGCTCTCGCTGTTGATGTGCATTGACATCACGAATTTCAAGACTCTAGGTTAAAGGTCAAGGCTTTCAGTGACCACCAGAATGCTGGTCTTTCAATTCTGGAACTTTTGTTGTATAGATTTTGACATATTTTTGACCCAAGAGGTCAGGGGTCATTCAGTCAATACATCAAAAACTAGAATGGAAATAGAGAGGGAGGTGTGCATTATGAGCGAAAATGTTTGCCAGGGGTGGGGTTTGTTGTGTCTGGCACCACTTGTTTATTTATGTATTTAGACCCTAATAGTTCATAAAGTTTAGTTTCATAACTCATCATCATCATCATCATCATCATCATTTGTACGTCCAGACTTTTTCTCAGACTACGACATCGTTGTTTATCAGAACCAATGGTTGCAGTAAAAACTGAACACATATCCAAACTTTGAGCCAATTGCCTAAAATTTTCAGACGTGTAGAGTTGAATTAATGAAGAGTTCAGACCCTCGCTGAACATTTACAGTGTATGTAGACCATAAAAATAAAGACAAATATGACTCCTTTAAATGTTTTATATTTGCTGCTGATTTGTCTTCTCTGTCGGTGCCGTCTCTTCACTCAGGCCAGACCTCAGCTGGTATTAAAATCTCTTCCATAATTATCCAATCTAAGATGCTTGGACTGGTCTGGGGCCAATTAGTGGTCTCCACGGCAACAGCATTACAAATCCCCCCTTCATTTCCAACACTCTAATGCATCTCCTTTTGGTGGAATTCCAGCTCTGTGTCCAGTCTCAGAGCTTCGGCTGAAACGAGCCGCGTCAGCATTGGCGAGTGTTTAACGTGTGTGTGTGTGTGTGTGTTTCTCCCTGCAGCGGTGGGTGGTCAGCAGACAGATGCGGTTCGAAGGGGGCTTCCAGGGTCGCTGTAATAAACTGGTGGACGGCTGCTATTCGTTCTGGCAGGCTGGACTCCTGCCTCTACTGCACAGAGCCTTATTCAAAGAAGGTACAACACTGGCCAATTTAGTTAGTGTTCGCTCACGCAGAAAAAGAACTCATCTCATGTTGAGGTTTTGTAACGTTTTGCTTCACAAAACAAACTGGAACATACACTAGAATTACCAAAAGTATTCACTCACCTGCCTTAAAATGCACTCAAGTGACATCCCATTCTTAATCTATGGAGCATTTCTCTCACCTGTGTCTTTATGGACCTAACTTTATGTACGACTGTTCACACTAACTTGGCAGCATGAAAATATCCTCAGTCAGTCTCTCTCTCTATGTCTCTGTCTTTTAAGAGAATTAGAAATTTAGAGTTTGAACTTTTAAAATTTAAGTCAAATTGAAAAGAAAGGAAAAAAACAAGTCATGAGGAAATGAAGCCAAAACCATTTCTGTGGCATTTTGGAAGTAACAATAACAATGTAAAAAAAACAAACAGATTTGTTTTGAAACCCACACCCCTGTTTGAAAAAAAACCAAAACAAAACACCTGAACTCAATGTTTTCCAATACTAGTGTCCATATATATTAAAATTGACCTAAACTAAAAAAGTAAGTGCAGTTTAAATATTATGCCTCAGAATTAACATTTGCACATGTTCAACTTAAAGCTCACAGTGCATCTACAAAGACACAGAAGATTTAGTTACAGGCAGAATAATGTTAAAATACGGTGGATTTCACCCATTTTAAAATCCGGGGGAGTCTCCTGGGGAGGGGGGGTGGCAGTAGATCAATATCAATCAATAGTAGATCACTGGAAGTAGTAGTAGTCTAATATTTTGATCACCATTAGGTGCAAAACCCCAAATATTATCACTTTGGGAAAAGTAAATTTTCAGCACATACACAAATATAGATTATTATTTAAGTTAAGTCACATTATATTATGAAAAATGCTAAAATATTTCTGCATTTTAAACCACAGAATCATGACGAATTAACTTAACAGCCAGTGTTAAACAAAACACAAACACATTTCACACACACATTTCCACCACGCCTTTTTGTTAAACACGCGCTTGTATGCAAATAAAAACACTGTGTGAATATTCATCGACATTTCAAAGCCTCAATGGTTCAACAAGTCACTTTATTTTACACAATAGCAGTGGGAGCTTTTTACTGGCTGTCCGTTCATTCTTTGATGTGCACAGTTGAGTCTTTTAGTTGGTTCTGCAGTGGATGTTCTGGCCCTTTCTGAACCAGGAAGCTCTTTATTCCTTTGAGTGTATGCAGGTGAGTGCTGACCTTTACCCTCAAGTTCATGCAGGTGTGTAGCACGCTCACATTTAGCGGACTAGAAAAGGGCCGTGACAGTAATATTGTTGATTTGTTTTAGTCATTTTCTCACAAAAAATTCAAATCCCAGTGTTTGTTTTGTTTGTTTTTTACATTACCCCATTGAGTAAACCCGGTAAATCACCCACCTCACCTTGACCTGAGTTGAGCTCCATGTTGGAGACAAAACGACTGTGTAATGGTGTGTGTGTGTGTGTGTTTGTGTGTGTGTGTGTGTGTGTGTTTGCAGGAGAGTCGGAGCTGAGTCGGCAGCGGTGGATGTTCGAGCAGCAGGCCCTGCAGGAGTACATCCTCCTGTGTTGTCAGAACCCAACGGGGGGGCTTCTGGATAAACCTGGCAAGTCAGTACCACACCATCTGGACACACACCGCCACGCTAACGCAACACACACACACACTGACGCCTCTGTCCTCCCGCTCAGATCTAGAGACTTCTACCACACGTGTTACTGCCTGAGCGGCCTCTCCATAGCACAACACTTCGGGAACATGGACCTGCACTACGAGCTGATCCTCGGCAAAGACGACAATAGATTGGTGAGTCCGCACCCGGGTCAGGACTAGGACCGGATCCATTCACAAACAGTTTATTAATCGCTGGAAGGTTATGGGGGCTTGTGGAATTTCGCTAAATTTTAATAAGAGTCATGAAAAAAATATTCAAAAGTCATTTAATATATATATATATATAAAAAGCACATGTAGAAATAAATTTGTTAAAATTGTATTTATTTTTCTTCAGAGGTTATTTCCCTTTTTTTTTGTTTGGGTAGTTTATAAAAGTAATGTTTTTTTCACTAAAACAAAGAGAATTTGAGTTATTTTTTTTTATTCTTTTTATTTGGTAAAGGCAGAAATTCAGCAATTCAGCATACAAGTTTTTTCCAACAAGGTTTTAAACACTTTTTCCAGATTTTCTTTTTTTTTTTCAGTACATTCACTGAAGAAAAATGAGAAAAAAAAGTTAGAGAAAAAACATCTCTCTACCTAAAATTGCTGCTTCAGTGTTGAAACCTTCTCGCCCTTTGATGAGTCCTAAAAACTTCCACATCACTTAGTCAACCATTTGGTTTTACATTTCATTCTTTTGCCAGAATGTAAGTTATTTATTGACTAGTCTGACCCACTGGAGACCAAAGAAAGTGATATTTTGACTAGAAATGAGAAAAATAAATTTAGCAAGATTTAGATTTTATCCACTGTATGAACTTCTGTGTATCATGTGACTAAAACAAAAAGAAAACATGCTTAAAAGCACCGTTTTTGTCAGTATAGTCACCAATATTGATATGAGACGTTCCTATTGTTTGACTACAATAAAAATATATTAAGGATTAATATTTTATCTCAAGTTGACTTATATTAACAGAAGAAAACAATGAACCAATACTGGATTAAAATCAAATAAGATTCAATGTCCTTCAGTCGTACAACTACACTTTTGTTTAGTGTTTTTTTTTCGTTCATTCTGATTAAACTGATATACATTTGGAAAAAAACAAACAAACAAAAAAAAAAACTTGTTTTCTTCAAATTCTACTTAATTTTAATGCCCGGTAAAACAAAAGGTGTGTTAGTTTGGATAAAAACAGCTCATCATAGTTTAATTTCAGAGCTGATATCTGTCCATTTTTCCATCTTTTCTTGATAATAATCACAATCACTTCAGTTCTTACATCATTGTACTGACAAAAAATGTGCTTTTAAACATTCCATGTTTTCTTTTATGGCTGTTTTTGTCACATGATACACACACAGGAGTTAGTACTTGACTGCATAACCATTGTTTTTGATGGTTTAATAATTTTTCCATGACTGTATATCATGGTAATTGTCACTGTTTTGGTTCCTACACCCCTATTGGAAAAGCAACACCTGAACTCCACTTGTCCCAATACTGTAACGTACTGTTGACTGGATCTACACAGAAAAACACCCTTAAGGGGTCGTCATCTTTGCTGCATAATGGATGTTGAAGGAGCAAAAACTAAGTGACTAACACAGTCAAATTGAGTTTAAGTGTGTTTTAATGGTCGATTAACCTTTGAACATCAGATGGACGCACCCGCGCAGACGTACAATGTAATCTAACATAAGTGCTTTGACTTCTGCTCACTTTAACTTTCCATTTAATTCCAACGTTTACTTCTTTTCCCTTCAACGCACTTGTACCTTTTCAGTCGTCCACGAGTTAATCATTTCCACTAAGTTGGGCCATTCTTACAGGATACATCTGCTGTTAAAATGCAGCCGAGCACGACGCCGTTCCTCATTTTCACATCAAAAACGTATTACGCCATTAATTGTTCTAATAAATGTTACTGTGTGTTACTGTTCAGGTTAGTTTTCAACTCTACTCCTTCTGTATCATTGGTGTTTACAGATCAGATATGAGATTAACTAGAATGTCAGTAGTTCGGGTTTCACATTATGCTTTAAAACTGTTTTTTCCTCATTTATTCTATTAGGTTTTAATAACCACATGATAAAAAACATGACAAATGCTGTTTAGATTGTTTAAGTTACTTCATTTGACATGCAGCTGTACAGGTAGGAATGTTCTGTGGATGAAGAGAACAGGGTTTTTTTTCCTCCCAGAATATTATTTTGCTAGTTATTAAAAACTGAATTTCACTGTAGGAACAAACTATTTTATTTATTTCAGATCCCCATTAGTTACTTCCTCAGCAACAACTATTTTCCCTGGGGTCCTACTCTAAAAAACTTATTCAACAACTAAAAAAGTAATAAACTATAAACTATATGCCTGTACTAAATAAAATATACATGTCCTGAACAAAGTAACCCTTATTCCTTTACTTGTAAGATTCAAGATTCAATACTTTATTGCCATGTCAACACAGTTGATTGGAATTTGTTGCAGTGCATTTAAAAAGGGGACATAGACACCATAAGATCATACAAACATACAAAAAAGGACAATACAATCGCCAATATATGAAGGAGCTGAGGTCACACTTCGCATCACCAGTAGTGAAGGTCTATATATACATAATAAAAAAGTTAAATAAGTTAGCAGTCAAGGAGGTGGCATTCAGTCAGTTGGCCACGGGTCTTAAGGAGTGACTGATGAGGGGGTCTAGATTCAGGAGGCGAACGGCCTCTGGGTAGGTGCTGTTCTTGAAACGGGAGGTCCTGCACCTTATGGACTGGAGCCTTTTGCCTGAGGGCATGAATTGGAGCAAAGGACAGGCAGGGTGAGAGGGGTCGGCTATCACTTTTCGCATCTTGAGTTTAGTGCGAGTAGTGTAGATGGAGGAGACAGATGGAAGGTTGTGGCCAGTGATCTTAGAAGCCATCTTAACAACCCTTTCCAACTGCTTCCTCTCCTGAGAGGTGGTGTTGCCGTACCACACTGTGACTGAGAAGGTGAGGACACTCTCCACAGTAGCTCTGTAGAAGTGAACCATCGCCTCCCCAGTCACACCGAACTTTCTAAGCTGACGCAGAAAGTGGAGCCTTTGATGGGCTTTGCCTAGAATAATACTAGTGTTGACTTCCCACTTTAGGGAGCGACAAATAGTAGTGCCTAGGAATTTGAAGCTATCTACCCACTCGACAGGCTGATCGTCAATGACCAGGGGAGGGGGGACGGTATTACTTTTTCCGAAGTGAAAGAACATTTCTTTGGTTTTAGTCAGGTTTAAGACTAGGTTATTTGAGGAGCATTGCTTTACGAGCGAAGCCACCTCAGCCCTATAGGCTGATTCATCTCCGTTCGTAATGTAGCCTACTACTGTAGTGTCATCGGCGTATTTAAAAAGAGAGACAAATTGAGAGTGTGAAATTAAGTCATTTGTGTAAAGGGCGAAAAAAAGGGCTGAAAGAACACAGCCCTGGGGGCCCTTGTTGTAAAAAAACAAAAAACAAAACCCACATTCAGCCCAAAAGGGGCTTTAAAATGTACTCCATAGCAGTGTAAAATAAATCGTCAGTTATCTGCTGCTATTTTGATTTTAATTACACTTAAACAATGTAATATGTATCTTAACTGTATGTTTGATATTTAGATGTGCACAAGCTGCTTCTTTGCAATGTCAGTATTAAAAAAAAGTCACGTATTTATGTTTTCTGATTTGATCTAAGCCTTTTAACTTTAAGCATCTACATCAAACATGTCAAACAATCTGCCCCCTGGGATCAATTTGTGAAAAGCAAAAATTACACCAAAGATATTAATAAATAAGTTACAATTATTTGACATAATTTCAATCTAAAATGGATCAGACCATAATCATAATAAACAATTATGGAAAAAAAAAAAAAAAAAAAAAAATGTCTGCGGTTTTAGTGTTGAGAAAAAGGGAATAAGAAACAAACAAATAAAAGACGAGCCTAATACAATGTGAATAACCTAAAATGTGGAATTTTACCAATATTGTGAATGTTACTAAATGTGTGCATTTGTAAATCCACTGTTATCTTTAAGTTGTGAGGTACATATAAATTATAAACTAAAGTGCAATATTAATATCACACTCAACTTGTTAAAATTTGTTCACGTTATGTTCAAGTACAGTTCGTAAATGTAAACATTTTCATGATGGAATTTTACTAATTTTGCTCAAAAACATCGAGAAAACTTTGGAGTTGACATTATTTATGTTTTTATCCTATTATTTCTATTGTTTTCCTGGTCCGGCCTGCTTTATACCATTTTAGGCTGAATGTGGCCCCTGAATTAAAATGAGTTTGACACCTCTGATCTAAATGTTAAGTTAAATATTAGAAAATACCTTTTACTGAAAAACGTTTAAAAGAAATGTTGAAAGATTACTTTTAAAATCTTCTGTATAAGCTTTGGCAAAAGTAGCTGTGGGTTTGAACAGGTGTCGTTCAGCAGGATACAGTAGAAACCTATAACAAAGGGGGCGGGGCTTCCAGTGTCACCCACTGTTCATCATCTTACCTCATTTCTTTGTCTTCAGGCGCCGACTCATCCGGTTTACAACATCTGTCCAGAGAGGGTGGCCCAGGCCCTGCAACACTTCCACCGGCTGCCGGGCCCCGAAGACCCTCGGTGGCAGGGGGGCTCTGCCGATGACACACAGTCAGACCCCGCCCCCGACGCCACCGCCTCCTGCTCTGACGACCAGCAGTCTTAATCCTCAACGGCACAAATGGAATGGAGCCAGAAACAGGAGTCATGTGGAAGTGGGAAACGCCCAGAGAACCCGTCTTCAACAGTCAGACCCTCGTCACTGAAGACCGGGGTTAAAGGTCAACAGTCGTGCGCAGGTGGATTTGCATCTCAGTGAAAAGTTGCTTGCAATACCTAAAGTTTTCACTCTGAAATAAAAGTGAAACTTTCTATGGTTTCAATATGACCTAAGTTAATAAAAAGTTCTTTATAGCACTTGTTATAATGGTGTTTTATAATGTTTTATGGTCAGTGACACTAGTGGAAAACATTGAACAGTCGAATGAAACATTTTTCTAAGTTTTTCTGTAACGTAAAGTGACAAACGAGCATTAAAAAATGTGTTTTCACTCCAGGATTTACTGTTTTTGGGGATTGTTGTGGGGAAAAAAGCCTAATTTATTTCACTGGAACTTTTGTAAAACTGGGTAAAGTTACATTTCCTTTCCAATTCAAGGAATGTTCCTGCAAAAATAACAGCTTTTTCTGATAATCTATTAGAAAGGGTTGGATTATATAAAGCTTCCATCAGGAGTATTCACACAAAAGACAGATTTATCAAAAGCCAAAATAAAGACGCACATAATGATAAATGTCATTTTCAGCATCTATTCATAAATTACTCAAGAACAGTATAAACTAAGACAAACAACTGATCTCAGTGATGTGAATATTTTTGTATATTTTGTATAATTGCTGAAATTCATGAGGAACTATAGTCAAATTTGCAGTTCATTAAAAAATATTGAATATGTAAATATTCAAATATATCCTCCAGAGGATGTTCCATAAATAAATAAAAAGAAAGGGTCTGAAAAACTTACATCATGGCCGTTTAACATAAAATCCAAAACTATTACTGGGTCTCAAGAGACTATGACCTGGTAACCATGGGAACACTGAAATTGAAATTGAAGTGTGAAGCTTCCACCAATGGTTTGACACTGAGGGGACAAACATTACATAATCCGTCATGAAAGTACACCGTACCCTTGGTCTTTATTCCGACACACGCCTGTATCGTCAGAAACCGGAAAAACCTGTAACTAGGCGTCTGAGGGCGTTTGTTCTGTGGCTGAAAACACAAACCGTAACAAAAACTGTAGTCGTGTTAAACACCACATAGTGTGAAGGAGCACAGGAGCAGCTTAAAGGATAAAATAGTTTATTTTATAGTTCATAGTAAAGGTAGGCCTCAACTTGCAAGACAATTGTTGGCAGTATGTACAACATACTTGTAATTTCCATGGAATGGAATCGGACAAACAAAGACCTATTACACTAATTATAATCCTCCTAAATGGAAATAAAATGGAAACAATATACATACACACACGTTTCCTAGACACGCAAAATGCTTCCTTTTTTTCCTCGAGGGGGATTCAGCAACATTGATTTTTCACCGTGTAAAGCACAACACATCGACAGGGACTTTTTCTGTTTTTTTTTTTTTTGTTTTGTTTTGTTTTTTGTTTCCTTGTACTGCAAAAAGACGGGAGCTACCTCGGACATTCAATACCTATTTTCATATCATACAAGGAAAACTACGAGTGACAAATTAGCATTTTCCCATGATCTGTGAGATTACTATAAAATGCATAACATACTTTTTGAACTTGAAAACATCCAATCAATGCTTGTATTAGAATATATAAAACGAGATGCCTAACGTATTCAGCCACCTAAAGTCATTCACTACTTCAAGCTAAAGGACGAAATACGATACAAGTTTAGGAATATTCGCCTTCAAAACATCAATTTCAACAAAAGGAGTCATGACTTCTGCTTTAAATCTTGTGTTGACAAATGTGTTGAGGCGGAAAAAAAACGTCTGCGATCCAGTGGGCCTGAGGTGGGTTTTCACTTTAACGTTTGCTTCGGAGCGACTTCACATTCTTTTAAGTGGAAAAAAAGTTAAGCTACAAATGTTTGGAGTTTGTACTTTAAAAAGGTAAACTTCAGGACGATTTATCTAGGTGTGTGTGTGTAAATTCTAAACAGTTTTTTTTTTTTTATCAAGAATAACAAAATAAAACAAAAAATATATAATAATATAGCAGTGCCTGGAGGAGTACGCCTGGCGGGCCCGGCCCCTCCCCCCTTAAACAACCCGGAGGGGAGGGGCTTATGTTGAGGGTACAAAAAAGCATCAAGTCCTTAAGTAGCCAAGCTGCCTTTTCTTGGGTTTTGGATTGTTGACGTTGCTAGAGGAAAAGGTGGGAGGGACTACTGTAGACGGAGAACCAATGAAAAGAGAAAGAGAGGGATGATGGGAAGGGTGAGGAGGAAAGGGGCGGTTGGGGGGGGGGGGGGGGGGGGACCTGAAGCTCTCTCGGTGGATTTAAGCCCTCATCCTTCACACTGCGGACTTCCTTGCGACTGTGGCGGCGATGTGAGGCGGGGCCTTGAGTCTCCAGTGCGAGCCCACGTTACCATGGAGGAGGGGGATGAGGAGGAGGAAGACTGTGAGAAAGGTGGTTCTGGTTGGCGGTGGACGAGCCTCGAGAGCTTTGAAGGCTGTTTTTCTTTTTTTTTTTATTTCCCTCTCAACCCCTCCTCCTTGTGCCCTGTGACTCCGCCCCCCCTACCTCCTCTCCTACTCCCGTCCAGGTTTCGGGGCGGCGCGGCGCTCTAGCTGGCCTCCACGCGCAGCTTCTTCCTGTTGGGCGGCTCCTCTGGCTCGGACTCGGAGCTGGAGTCGGAGCCGCCGTCGAAGGCGGACACGGCGCTGCCTTTGGGGTTGGTGTACAGGCTGCTGTCCGACGACGAGTAGCTGGTCTGGAGCTGGGCGGAGCCTTTGACCTTCTCCAGAGCGCGGACTGCAGACGCCGCCGGCGAAGAGATGGAAGAGACTTTAGAACAGGAACAGGTGGCAAAAGAGGAAAAGGCTGAACACGCTACATGAATGAACCTGTTTACATGAGCGGAAAATCTAAGAATATGATGCGTTTGATGAAGCACAGAAACACAAACATTTAATAACAGACTTTTCAGAACATGATTAGATTCTTTCAACATATGCACATAAACAAACATCCTGTTTTATCTTCCACTTAATACAATATTGTACACCTGTATGTTTATAGTGTATATTTACTTATATTTCCTGTAGATTTGTACACATGTGAATCTTGTTTTCTTCTGCTTTAACAGTTTGATATATTTGTTAGTCCATCCCTTCACTTTCCTTTTTTTTTTTTTTTTTTTTTAAATATAACTGAGCTGTTGTGACCAACTTATTTCCCTTGTGGATCAATAGGTTTGTGTAAGACTACATTCACACAGCAGGTCTTAATGGACAATTTGGATTATTTTGTGTGTTCGTTCATATTACACATTAAATACGACTTTTGTCAATCTTGAGTGTGACTCTGCATGCGCAAGAGGCCCTGGTGTAATGACGAATGAAGAAATACGGCATAGTATGTGACATATATGGAAGGCTAAGACACTAACAGTTGCTATGGGCAACAGCGTAGTATCGAGGAAAGAGCTGTTGATAAGTGAGTTGATAACACATTCATAGCAGCTGTCATAAACTCCACATAAAACATTCATGACCGTTTCATGAGACATAATTCAACATTCATACCAAACCTTTCATTAATGTGGAAGACAGAACGACAACGCTGCTGCTTTTTTTCTTACCGCCCATCACATGTGAATCGATGGGATAATCCAGTCCAGTACAAATTTGTTTAATAATCTAACCTTTGCTAATGGGAATGTCCAACTGTTCCAGGTAGAGGCCTGCAACGGGACAGGACTCGGCGGGACTGTCTTGCGATTGCTGGACTTTTATTTTGAAAAGTTATTGTCCTTCTGTCTTCCACATTCATGAAAGGTTTAGTATGAATGTTGAGTCATGTCTCATGAAACAGTCACGAATGCTTTATGTGCTTTATGGGGATCTGGTCCAGACCCCCAAAGATGTACAGGTTAGGCTGCAGTAACAGATTTAGTGAAGAATAAAAAGAGAATAAAAAGAAAAATCAGTACAATTACAATAAGGTTCCATAGCATCGCTGTAACGGCCAGTCCCGCAGCCTCGACACCCTAATAAAACTAAATAAAAATAAGTGCAGGACCTGTGATGTGACGATGTCGATGCTCAGACAATATACTGTGCAGCTGTAGTTTGGCCTTTTCACATTTCTTTTACTCAGCTCTATCTTTTCTTGTCTCTAAGTAGGTGTTATGAGTCAAACAGGATCTGCAGAAAGGTCAAGGGTGTCCCCACGGTAACCAGTACAACTCCTCACTACTGCTATTAAACACTCAATATCTGTTTATTTCTCCAGTTCAAGTCCTACAGCCTGCAGAGTGTGGTTGTCGTGTGAGTGTGTGGTTGTCAGGTAATGTACTATTCACACGGGATAAGTATTACCTATGGACCACTGGTAAGGTGCAATTACCCCCGTACCTCTGTGTTATTGTGTGGCGCATTCGGACAAGATAAACAAAGTCTGTAATTAAGGCAAATTACAGACATGATGACCGGATATGTCGTAAGTTCACAACATCCTGTTTGGTCTCAATACATTGATAAGGTATGAAAACAAAGTATGCATTAGAACAGCACTGTATCGACAAAGGGAAAAATCCCATTGATAAGGATGCAGTCTGTAAATTTGCTCCACGCCTTCAAAATAAAAGTGGGGTCAGTAGACTTTCCCTCTGGTAAACAGCAACTGAATCTAGACAACTTCAGATAGCTATAAATGTTAGTGTACATGTGGGTTGGCGTGCTGCCACACAATTCCGGCAGCTTCCTGCATTATTAACTCCAGAAAAAGACAATTGAATTCACACGCACAGAAATTCGCATTCACATAGGACTTGAACTTTTCACCGAAAAATTAAAAAAAATTTTTTTTAAATTACCAAGCAAATCACAGACACGGCGCATTCGCACGGGACTAAGATCTCAGACATTCTCCGTAATTATTCCGAATTACCAGTGGTCCATAGGCAATACTTATTACGTGCGAATAGGGCATGAGTGTGTGCTTGTCGTGCGAGTGTGTGCTTGTGGTTACCTTGCTGCTCCAGCAGTGCGTTCTGCCTCTTCAGGTCGTCGATGTCCTGCTGGTGTGTGTGGTTTTTCCGCCTCATGTATTGGATGTACTCTGTGGCTTTGTCTAGGATTTGAGCTCGAGACGCCTGTTTGGTAGACTGCTGTTAGTGACACATGCAAAAATTGAAGCCATGACGCAAGTAGACAGAATCCTCATCACATTTCCAACACATAGCGGCTGCTGCTGGTGCTGCCGCTGTCATGATGCCACACGTACACCGCTGCAGGACACTGCGTCGAATCTAGGCCAGCGCTGTGTTCCCGCACAGCTTGGCTCCACTTAACCTCTCAAAATCCTCTCGCGCTTTGAGCCGACGTTGGCGGGCGGGGTCTTAACCCTGACACATCATTGCCACGGTGACCAAGTACAGTGCTACAGCGCGTTCGTCGACTGACTGCCCGCGCTGAAATGATTCACGACAGCAAACATCTGGGACACCTCTGACACGTGCAGTAAAAATATATATATATATTTAAATTAAATAAACGCATCAGTGACATGTGGAGTGACTGATTTGGGATGAACATCTTAAATTTTAAATACGATCCCGAAACCGCATTAATATATAACTTCTTGCAGCGTTTAACCGAAAACTGGGTCACACTTAAAAAAAAATTTTTTATTTCAAATGACGTTCTTGGGTTTATCCATTTTTAAAGTCCTTCTTAAAACTCAGCTTTTGTTCTATGTGAGATATTTGTTTTATTTTTACTCGAATTTGGTGTTGGTTTATCATTCTTTGTTTTTAATTGTTCATCTTGTGATTTTTTAAATTCTTTTGTTGTATTTTTTATACTTTGTTCTTCTGTACATCACTGTTTTTTTTAACAGTTTTATGTCTTAATCTTATTCTTGTATATTATTATATTATTTTGGTTTTTATCCATTTCTTCTGTATGACATTTTGGTCGACTGTGGTTGTTTTAAAAATGCTTTACAAATTAAATTGGATTAAATCTGTTACTGTTGTTAAAGGCCCCAACAAATGTGTTTAATACAAAAAGCTAAAGAATCCACTTATCTATTGTGTTGAATAGGTTTTGAAACATTAATCCTATCGATACCTGTATTAATTCAGTGAAAATAGCAGTAGTTTGATAAATGACAGTGGCTGCAGTCACTTGTATGTTTAATATAAAAGCCATTTCCTGCCAAGGTTCTAATATATTAACTGAGCTTTTATGATCATCTACTGAATCAGCTTATTAAATACAGGAACATATCCGTTTTTAACAGAGAACTTAAGAAAATAACTAATATATCACAGAGCACAAATGTATTTAGTCAAGATTTTTACATTAGTTCCAGGTCTCCTGCAGAGTCATCGTCTGTCATTTACAGTCTTAGTCTAATATGAAGCCATTTGTACTTCATATTTATAGTTCCTTGGTAAAATTTGTGCAATAAGTGTTAACTTTGCCTCTAATTTCAACCAAATTACGTTTGGACTGGGGAAAATTCAACCCAAATGGAGCAATTTTAAAAGATTTTTGTAAATTCTTCAAAATAAATTAATGCTACCGATTATTTTCTTCCATTTTAACATGTGAGGGGAAATAAACTATTCAGAAATTTCAGCTCCTCATGAATTAGCATTTTGCAAAATGTCCCTAGCATTGTTATATTCTTTCTACTATGTTCTTAGTTTTGTCATTTCTGTCTGCAATGTACATATGCCAAAACTGACAATAAAACCGACTGACATTCAGGAACCAGATTATTGAATTCTATGCTGTTAAGACGCTGCAGGAGCTCTATTAAAGTACCCAGTTATTTTACCTGTTGCTGTGACAGTTTCACATATTCACCTAATTTCCAACCCCAGGACGAACGTCGTCATATCAGAGCTGCGTAAGAAGGATTTAAACGGTCAAAAGTTGCGATGAAGACGTTCCGTTTGATTCGATTAGAGCAAAATGTCAGTGCTGAGCAGCAGCAGCCAGTTACAGAGGTGGAGATCAATGATTCCAACAGCTGTAACTCAATGCATGTGACAAATCATCAGTTAACATCCTTCATATCATCTCATATAGCATCCCCCTAATGCTGTGTTTCTGTGTGTGTTTTTCTGTGTGTCTGTGGCAGTATGTCTGTGGGGGTGGGGTGAAATGGGTGGGGGATGAAACCCTGTGCCCAGTTTCTAAACCCGCTCCAAATACGCTGCACGTCATAAATGTCAAAACAGGAAGAGCGCAACTAAATTTCCTCATAATCACTTCCTGACGCTTGTCCAAGTATTTACACTTCATCACTGCCTCGCTGCTGCCAATCTGCCCTCCTCCTCCATCTGCCCTCTGCCTAGACCCTCCAAATATTTCCCTCCCGATGACGTACACACACTAAAGCGCCTGGAGACATCTGCATCCAAGAGCGGATTCTACACATGAAAATGAAAATAGGCCTGACTGAAGTTAGCTGGTGGTAAAACTGCCCTCATGGCTACATACAGTCAGACTGAAAACACAGTAAACCTATGAAAACATGACACAACAGTTCTGTAGAAATGTGTCTGAGCGTCGCGGTGAGCGTTTACCAACCTTCTCTCCCTGCAGGGCAGGCACCGAGTCCCGGAGGCTGTGAAAGCTGTCTTTGATGTGGTCCCTACGCTTGCGCTCCAGCGCATTGTGGTGTGCCCGTTTGTCTGCCTGCAATGAGAGAGTCACACGGCCTTCAGCCTGGCAGCAGAGCAGCGTGGGTAGTGGACAGCGGGAGTCCAGCTGTCCGTGGTCCGCCTACACAAGCCGCTCTGCTGCCCAGTCCTGCTGCACCCTTACATCGACAACAACAAACACCGGCGTACGTTGGGCTTTTATTTTAGAACGGCGCTCGGAGTTACAGCAGAGATGAAGACGACGACTGGAGTCGGATTTTAACGAGAAAATAAACCACAGCCTGAACGGTCCTGTTAAATGACATAATCTGATGTTACACTGAAGAAAACAACCAAGTGTTTAAGAATTACTAGGGCTCGTACACATTTTTCAGGGTCAGATTCAAGCACTGTTAATCTCCTGAGTCGTCTTTCAGGGACAAGATTTTCTGTTTTATTGAAGGAAAAAATATCGAAATAAAAATGTTGTCCACTGCAAAACACTTTTCATAAAAACTTTAAAAATGCATCTGAAAAACTGTTGCATTGTGCCGTTTGCAAAAACAGCAATTACTCAACATAAAAAAAAAGTCCAAACTTGCACTTTCGTGGGTCTCAAGAGGGTAAAATAATATCCATAAAATATATAATCAAAATATATGTTCTTCAGGGATTTTTTTTATATCCATTTGAAAATGTATTCAGTCTCAATGTTCTACTGTAAGGGACATTTGATAAAAAAATAAATAAATAAATGCTGCAACATGATCCTTTCAACCACAATACTTAAAATTATCTTTTAAAAAAATCAAAAAACATAAACTTTTTGTCCTCAGGAGGTTAAGACTCATTTTCAAATTTAGAACCTTCCTGTGAAAAAAGGACAAAAACCTGTTTGTTTTGTAAACTCAGGGTTTTTCTATGGGTCATATTATGGTGATAGAGCCGACAAATGCTTGAGTTCATGTGTTATCAAGCTTTGAAAAAGTAAAAGGTCCATTCTGAGCTCAGCCTAAAATAATGTAAAACAAGGATTCACAATTTGGTCTGATTATAACCTACTGCAAAAAATATTCTATTTTAAATACCTCATTTGTTATAGAACAATTTGTAGGCTAAACTCAAACTATTACAAACCTCATTGTATAGTTAAAACTGAAGCCTAATAGAGGTACATCATGCGTATTCACCTACACATTTACGAGAAATTAGTAGTTACTATAGTAAAATTTAAGATATATTATCCTGGTAATACTCCAGGATTTGTACACATCATTCAAGGTCAAATTCAAGCACTTTCAGGGGTCGTTTTAAAGGTTATCACTGGGATAAAATACATAAATACAAGAACACATATACTCAAGATCTGTATTTTCCCCACTTTTTAATCACACTGTAATGTTAGAAACCTCTAAAATTATATTTCATAAGAGTAAAAAGTTCAGACATTAAACAACAACACAAAGTTTTATCCAGAAAAAGGGCAGCAAATTGGTTTTCTTCAGACACACTTGCACTATGAAATGGACTAAGATAAAAATGTAGATTGAGTCGACCGGAGACCACACAGTCATTTTTTTTCTTGACCTAGTTTCATTTTTCAAAATTCATCTCCTCTCTTCAAGTAGCTTTGACTTGACGACTAACCTGAAGGAGTTAATGTTAAAAAATAAATTAAAATAACATCACAGCTATAATTGCACGCACTTACAAATTCAATCACTTTTCAGTCCTTAAAAACACATTGAAATTCAAGCATTTTCAATGATTTCAAGCAACCGTACGAATCCTGAACGACACAAACTGAATGTACGAACACACAGATAAAGTGATTAATGTGTCCTCACGAGTATTATATAGCTGATTTAAATCATATTTATCTAATCGGTACCAATTTGTTAACGTTAATCAACAATCATCGCCGTTTGGCAGTTAGTTTTGGCGTGCCTCAAGGGTCAGTCCTTAGGCCTATTTTGTTTACACTGTATATGCTCCCCTTAGATAACATTAGAAATCATGGCATTAACTTTCATTGTTACACAGATGACACACATTTATATTTATCGATTAAACCTGATCAGACCAGGCAAATAGATAAAGTACATAGGACATAAAGACTTGGATGGGTGTCAATAATCTCTTATTGAATTATAATAGGCCCTAAAAATGTGAGACTCCCTAACTGACCAGATAGTTAAGAATATTCTGTCTAAAAATAATGTAGAAAAATTAATTAATTCATTTATTACGCTTAGATTATTGTAACTCCTTACTTGTAAGCATGTCCTAAATATTCCTTAAAAAGTTTTCAATTGTTTCAAAATGCAGCAGCAAGATTATTAACAGGATCAAACAGGAGACAACACATCCCCCCTGTGCTCCAAACCCTTCATTGGCTCCCAGCTGAGTTTAGAATTACATTTAAAATCCTCCTCCTCACATATAAAACCATTAATGGTATGGGTCCCTCTTATCTTAAAGATGATCTGGTTCTGTACCAGCCCAATAGAACCCTTCGTTCTCAGAATGCAGGTTTATTGAAAGTTCCCTGGGTTTCTTTAAATACAGTAGGAGCTATAGTCTTTAGTTACCATGGTTACTGTCTTATGGAACCAGCTTCCATTTAACATTAAAGAGGCAGACACAGTCTCTACATTTAAAATTAGGTTGAAAACATTCCTGTTTGAGAAAGACTATAGTCAGGTTAGTTAAAAACAGACTGAAGTCACAGTTCAGTCTAAGCTGCCCTAGGAGATAGAATGCTGGGGGTAGTACAAGCACTGAGCCCTATCACCTGTCTCTGTCTCTCGCTCTCATCTGTATTTGTCATTACTTAAACCTATCCTACATACCAAGTCTGTTTATGACTATTCACCCGGTGTCCCCTTTCCCTCTCAGCAGTATCCACATAAGGAGCCATAGACAACAGGATCTGGTCCTTAGACCCTCCTTCTTGACAAGAAGGAGGGTCTAAGGACAGGGGATGCTTGGGACTTTATCTAATTCTGTGGTTGATTGTTTTTTTTGTAAAGCCCTGTGAGGCGACATTGTTGTGATTTGGGGCTTTATAAATAAAATTGAATTATATGAAAACAGTGTTTACAGAACATCATGCAAACACAGATAAAGTACTGACCTAACCCTTATACATAAGTTATTACCCAAGTCAGAAAGTAATATTCAATAAAACCCTTCCTGACATTTCCAGAGGATTACACAGGAACAGACAGACCAACACATCACTAATAAAAGTGTTGGGAGCAGTATTCTCTGAAAACAGTATTGGCTGACATAATATCCATCATACTAAAGGGAGACTAGGATGCTTTTAATCATGCAAACAGAAAGATAAAGAACTGACCTAACCCTTCATTCCTGGTGTATTATTGTTGCTCATATATTAAAGATTGAGCTGTAATGTTGATCTACGCAAGCTGACATGAAATGTGTTTATATAGAGTTATCAGGGCAGTAAATATTAAAGTCAATGTGGACCAGCGAAAGTGTTCACTACTAAAATTAAGTTATTAGGGACATTAATAAATATGCTCTGATTCTACGAAGTGTGACATGAATCATCTGATCATAGCTGAATGACTGGAAATATGCAGCATTCTCTGAAACCGTGAGATAAAGACATACAGTTGTGCTCATAAATGTATATACCACAGCACAGGGGTCTCAAACACATTTTCTTCAGGGGCCAAATTCAGCCTGATTTTATCTCCAATGGGCTGGACCAGGAAAATGAAAATATAATAACCTATAAATAATGAGAACTCTAAATTGTTGTCATTCTTTTTGTAAAAAAACAAACATTAAATTATGAACTTTAATAAATTATCCAAATGCAAATTTTTTTTTTATTTCATCAAGAAAATAAGGGCAATTTTAATAATATTCTGCCTCAACTTATCATTAGTCCATGTGTTTTATTATGGATCAGTTCTACAAAGACACTAAACTCTCAGAAGCAGAAAATGGTTCAAATTGTGTCTAATTTTCTTTAGACATTTTAGGTTGTCCCTCTTTGTTCAGGTTATTCACATTTTCTTGCTACAGGATAGTTTGTAAATGTACATATTTTTGCAGTAAAACAATGACAAAAATGTGAAGTTGTCATCATTTATAGGCAAAGAACAAAGTTACAAGAAAATATTATGTTGCTCTTCATCCCACGGGCCGCATTAGAACCATTAGTGGGCTGCATTTGGCCCACGGCCCACGTGTTAGAGACCCCTGCCCTAGCAGAATTTGTGATTCTTTGGCCATTTATCAGAAAATATGAATAACAGAAGAATTTTTCTGTCACTCGTGGCTCGTGTTTTGATGAAGCCACTTATCAAACCAATGTGTTTGCTCTTTTTAACCCTTGTGTTGTCCTCTGTATATGGGGCACAGGCCATGTCCATGTACGACATGTCTTACAGACCCACATTCCAAAGTCCAGATTGACTCAGCACCCCACCCCCAAGGATATCTTACTGTTTTCAGTATCACAAATGTAGTAAGCAAAGGCACCATACGTATTTACACATATGAAAAGACACATTTGTGGGTCACTCTGACCTGGAGAACAAGGGTTAACTCATACTGACAACAGAAACTATCAAAATGACCCTGATCCTAAGTTTACATATCCTAGTTCCTCATCTTCTATTGGTCCATTTAACATTAATGACAGACAGAAGTATTTTGTGGTAGTTGTGGATGAGCTACTTTATTTTCTCAGATGATAAAGCTGGCCATTTTTCTTGGCACAACACCTACAGTTCCTTTAAGATTTTAGGTTTTCTTACATGAACTGCGTGTTTGACACCTCCCCGAAGTGGCTTAGTAATATTGAGGTCAGGAAATGGAGATGGACACTTCACCCCCACATTTTTTTTAGGGTTGTCAAATGATTAAAATTTTGTTTAATCACATGGTTGCTTTGCTTTAATTTTAGTCAATCATGCTTAAAGCACTTTACATCAGTCAATTGTTTAGTCTTTAGTTAATTTTGTACACAAATTTCCCACAAAATATACACCTAAACAAAAAATGCGGAGGAAAATATACTAAACATCTCAAAACCCACTAAAATCCCCTCCAAAAATAAACAAAAAAGTGGAGAATTATCCAAAATATCAAAAACAAAAATGACCAAACATTTTTATAAAATATCCAAAATATATGCAAATTTATGAATATGTATATACGCACTTAACATGGTATTTCCACAACTTCGAAGGTTTCAAGAAAACTTGAAAACGAATATCCCATTTAATTGAGTTAACATTTGTAACCAGATTAATCATGATTGATTAACGCACTATTTGCTTTTCCATTGAGCCTCAGATTGTGCAAACGTAAAAATTTATCCCAATAGAAAAACTACAATTTCACCAAAACTCTGATTACACTGACAAGAGTTTGTTTCTCAGGTGTAGTGCAATTGGTATATTGTACAAAACTGCTACGGAAACAGATTTTTCTGCAACTAATCATGTGAATTAAAAGAAACAAAAAAACATGATGGACAAGCAAAGAAGAGTTTTAGAAGAAACATGGCACGATGTGTTTGGACACACCAGGAAACTAATACTTTTTAAAAAATGTTGTACAGGACAGAGGGATAATATATAATAACAATGTATATATCTGTAAATTATCATGATATTTATATTTGTCATCATGTTAATGGAATGAATAAGTCATCTAGCAATAATTAAATCATCGCATTTGTGATTTAATAGAAAAAACAACATTATGCACTTCTTTATTTTCAACCTTTAGTAAATATTGGTGATGTTTTGCGCATATATCCAATGGAAAGGTGAGTGCTCAGGAAAATTAAGGATATAATTGACTAAATTTAAGGTGGTATTACATAGTATGAGTTTATAGAGGCGGCAGAAAGACACAAGATGTGATGTTAATACCTGTTCAGTTGGATGCGATTACAGACATGGGTGAGTATAAGAAAATTAGGTCTGAGCATCATTAAAAAATGAGCAGTACTGTCTGTTCTGAAACTACAGCTGATGTGTGGGAAAGGTGCAGCCTTTCAAGTGTTAAAACCACGACCAACTGAAAAATGGATGCTCTGTCTTGCAGCTTTGTCGACAAAGTAATCACAAGCACGCTAGTTTCCACAAACTTTTTATGTTTAATTGATGATTATTTCCATATTCACTTAATATTCCTTTTTTCTTTTGGGTTCTTTTTTTTTTTATCTCTTACCTTAGTATATACACAAAAGGAAGATTTGAATTAAAATACACACAAGAAACATTAAGCTGTTTTGTAGAATCTTAATACAAGTCCCAAATTGTGTAAAAAATTAGTATAAAATGAATAAAATTTCCTGAAATGTCCCTTTTGTGTCCCTAAATATAACCAATCTGCTTTCAATATCATCTTTAACATTTAATTTACAATATTTTTTGCATTTAAATAGTATGAAAACAAAGGTTAACATGTGAGGAATTTGAAACTAGAAATCTCAGTTTCTTCCCAAACAAATGACTGAGTTTCATGTCATTTCTAAGTTTAGAAATTTAACATTAAAACTAGACACTCAGTACGTTTTCATGCACATCTAAGCCGAGTTATTGGCAATAACTGAGCTAAGGATTTAACTGGAGTTTGAGAAATGACAGTGTACAAGTACAGCAAAAGAATCAAATAATTAAATGAGGTACGTTCAACTCCAAGACACGAGGTAGCGCTACATGCTCTTTCACGTTGGCGTCATGGATAAAGAACAATCAGTCAACAAATTCAACAGATTCGCAGCAGACATAGAAAGATGACGACGACACTAAACTTCAACTCGCCCTTGAACATAATGGGACACACGATAGTTTAACTTGAACGCGCAAAACCAAGTGTTAGCGGTAGTAATGGGACACAGCCAAAGTCTTCTTCATTGATTGTTGTCTTCTTCTACTGTGTTGTTGTCATGTCGTCACTATGGTCACGCCCTGAAGGGGGCGTGGCCAAGCCAGTCGATATTCAAGCTAGCCTGTGGTTTACGTATACATATCAGAAAAGCTCAACTCTGCCACAAATAGTCTGATTTCCAAAACTCCAGTTCAACTAAGGTGTACACATGGCTTTCAAAACATCGGTATTAGCGGGACTAAGGCAATAATTCAATTGCATGTAAACATACTGACTGATTAACCTAACTACTAATCTGGAGCAGCATGTTTGTTTCCCTTATATATGTTAAAAAATGTCCTCGCTTTATGTATTCATTAAAGTTGTTGTGGATTAAAGTACAGTTTTTTGTGCTATGTTTGAGTGTTATGTTGAGTCTGGCTATGCCTTTAAATAAAAAAAATAAAAGATGACAAACTGTACAATTTACATCTAAAATATTTCAGTATTTTCACGTTTTCAGCCACAATTTTAACCCGAAGGATGTGTTTAGAAATAAATCAACACATTTTAAATTACAGCAACAGACGGTCCCCATTTTCTGGAGGTGTGCAACTATCATCATTCCAAATATGTGACACATCTTAGGAATGTTGTGGATGCTGTGATGAAAGATGTTTATCAGACTATGGTTTAACATGACCAATCCGAGGCCTGATCTGTGACTGGAAATGGTTTAAGAGAAGTTGACCACACAGTTGTGGACAAAATTATTAGACCAATGTTGTTTTCTTCAATTACTTGATCGTTTTAAGGCCTGGTTCAAAAAAAGGTATATTTGTTTGGACAAATATAATAAAAATAACTCAGGATAGTTTAATTTCAGAGCTAATATCTATCTATTTTCCATGTTTTTCCTCAATCTTAATCCAAATTACTTCAGTTCTTCCATCAATATCCATGGAAGCGTACAGGCATTCCTTACTTTATTTTCTGGAAGAGTTAGAAACTGACTGGGTAACTGTTGTTTTAGATGTTTTAGAATTTTTTTCCCCATAACTATATGACTGAGTTATTGTGTATATTATATTTGCATTTACCTATATGTTATTTACATTACTAGGACTTGATCATTAACAAAGGGAAAGTAAAGTTATGTTGTAGAAATGTGAAATAGGGGTCTGATTTAATAAGCTTTCTTCTTCCCACTCCATGCTTAATTTGTCTTCTGCTCAATTCAATTCAATTCAATTTTATTTATAAAGCCCTAAATCACAACAAAGTCGTCTCAGAGGGCTTTACAAAAACAGCAGCAGTTGTTTTCTGCTCAAAACAAATAAATTAATATTTATATGACACGTGTACAAATACCACAGAACTGGTTATGTTGCACTTCCGTTTAGACATATTTGCAAATATTTTAATTAAAAAAAAGTTCCAAGTATTTTTTTAAGCTTCAAAGTGTGTCTTTCTAAGTAGCTGTTGTGTCATTCCAGACTGAAATGTTTAATATGTCTAGAGCGCCTTATGCTTTCTACATTACGTCGTGTTAATCATATAACCTCACTGCACTGGGAACAATTCATGGTTACACTTCGGCTGCACATTTTCCATCTGTGTTGCCAGGTTAAATAACTGCCTTAATAATAGACAAACCAATTCTAGCTTCATTCACGCTCCATTACCACAAACCAGACTTAAAAGGTAAAAGGCTGTAGATTTCAATCACACATATTTGCATTCTGTCACATAAGATGGCTGCTGTGATCACATGACCGCAATCAGACGGTTTGCGGCTGCACTTCAACCCTGTTTTTAGGCCAAACCATCATCAACGGCCTCCGATCATATCCGGTTCTGCCTATAATCCGTGTTGTCATTAGTCTCTGAAGCCAAATCAGCTCAGACGGGACTGGTTTTAATATGAGTATTTAAAAGTGGTGCGATGTGACTGCGGGTCACGTGATGAGAGATCATGTGCCCATACAAACCAGCACAAACTAGCCACGAGTGAGATGACAAAACAGGTTAAAACAAGCCTCCAGGCTGTCAGGTGTTGTGACGGGAGCGAGGTCGACGCCGGTGTGACTCAACTTCTGTAACAAACATGAAGAAGAAACACAACCGTGCGAACGAAAGCGCGGCACTCGTGTCAACCTAAGACAGATAGAATAAAAATAAAAATGCCTGGTTACACTTGACTGTTACCCACAATGCCCGTCTTGTGATTAGACTATGTTGGGAGCCACAGAGCGTCCAGAAGACACAAATCCACCAGTATCTCACACTCAGCCACAAAGAGGCGTGACTGTGCTCCCCCCATTAACCCTGCTGTAAACAAACACATGACTGGCATCGATGGCATGTGCAATTATAAGTCTGGCAGTCGTTTACAGCGAAGAGGTTCGGAAAAGTGGCTGGTTTTCTGGAAAGACAGGAGGAGGCGTGGAATTAAAAACAACTCACCTCAGGTTCTGCTTTTAGTGTCTTATGAATCTAAAAACCCCTTCTTTACTTAACGTTTCCTTTTTTTTTTTTTTAAGTGTTGGGCGTATTTATTTATTTTTTACTATTTTGATCATTTTCCAAAACTAAATCCATTTTAGATCTCATTTTGTTTTTCCAGTATTTCTTCTTTCACACCCATAGGCATGTTAGGTCTATAACTACACATTTCCATAACCGGAATATATTTTCTCAGCTGAGGTATACGACCTTACATTGTGTACATGAGCACCATTAGTTAAATTGTGTGGAATGTTGAACTTTGTCCAGAGCATATGATGTTTTATGTGTCTATTATAATTCTAGTGACAGTTTTTATGCCTGTTTTTTGGGGGGGAGATATTTATGTCATCAGGGTTCCTTTAAATTTTAGGGGTTTTTTGGCACCTAGGATGATTGTACTTTTCAATTTCATTGTACCTGTACAAAGACAATAAAGACATTCTACTCTAAGAGGGATGTGTCAACTATATTTTATGCTGCATGTTTATGATGTGTGTGTTTGTATACAGGCAAATTTTAAATGAAAGCCCTCTTCTTCTACTTTCACATTGTGCCACATATTTCCCCTGAGGCTCTCATGCAAAATAAAGCTATTTTGTCATAAAATGAAGCGGTTTAGACATTTGACCGAGTATTTTAACAGACCAGGACCCAAACGCACACCGGGAATGTTAACAAACCAGGACCAGAACACACCAGGGCTGTAAAACAGCACTCAGCCCACTTTGATTCTATTTAATCGGTTTCTTTGTCTCTTTTTCTCTGCCTCAACTTTTTCAGGTTCCATTTCTTTCTCCTCTTCCATCTATTGCCTCCTCTATTGGTAGCATGTGGACGAGAGGGGCGGAGTCAGGTGTGACTCATTTGCATAAAAGCATGAGGCACTAAAACCAACCATTTTGAAAAGGCCTGTTTCTCCAGGTTTGAAGAGGCTGTTGTATCTCTTAATGTGTGTATTTTGACTAAAGCGTGTCACAGACAGGCCACTGAGACACCAAGGAACTGTGTTCACTTGTGGAAAATGGGCATATGTCCCCTTTAATATGTTCACTATTTTCCAACTCCAGTGCACACATTAAAATAATCCATAAACCCACTGTATGTAATCCTGCATCTATACATAATATGATTTGGATTGGACAGCTGAAAAAGACCAATAGATACAATAATCAGGTACTAATGTCTGCTTCAGGACAATCTAGGAATGAAAAAAAAATGTGGCAGCATATACGCACAGTTTCAAGGATCTATCTTTAGTGACATTTCAACAGAACATGTCCGCAGACGATCAGGCGTCATAATGTAACGCTGGTAATTTATTAGTAACTCATTCTGAAAGCTTAAGAGAATTCACAAGGATGATACTAAAGGTCACAGAGGTAAAGATGTGAAGCATCAACATACCTCACTATAAACAATGACATATCATCTGGCTTATCTTCCATAACTTATGTACTTTAGCTCAAACACCCTGATGAGGAGCCACATCTGACACCAGAGACAAGTGCATGTTTGACATTGCTGGTCTACTTTAAGAATCAAATTCATGAATAAAATCATTATTCAGTACTCATTGTACAGGTTCATATCCTCATGAGATCCAGCAATGCAGGTTTGACTGTCATACGGAACAAGACTTTCACAGCTTTACTTTCAAAATATTGTCCATAAAAATAAATAATCCGCTGAAAAAAAGTGCTCCATAATGCCGTTTCCAAGCAACGAAATTATTTAATGCAAAAAAGTTACGTATTTTAACTTATCGAGTCTCATGAGAATACAATCACAAACACAAATAACTGTTTGTGACATTTAATCCTCACAACTCTAATAACTGTTTAGGCTCAATACTTGTAATAAAAATTTATTTGAGTAAGTTTTCCAGCCTTTAAAGCACTTCAAACATTTCTTGCTGCATTTATTCCATAAAGTTTTGTCATAATCAACCGGTCTATGTCCAAATTCCAGAAAATAGTGCATTGCTTTTTATGAGCAGCATCAAAACAGGCTTGTTAAGCACCGGGAAAAACAGGTGTCCGATTACCGTACAGCTACCATTATCAGTTCATCATAAAACCGATACCTTTTACTGAGGACGTACCAGACGAGCTGCTCACTCTGCTCTATTCATACCTGACCATGACACATTACATAACGGCTCCAGGTGCCGGGTGGAAGAGCTGCTCGCTGCCACTTTTCGCCTACCGATGGTCGTCTCACATTCTCCATATGAAAGCTTACACTTCAGCGAGTCTGGTGGACAACGTGGAAAACCGCCCCGTGCTAATAACAGTGGAAACACTAATAAACCAGAAACTGCAGCAAGAGAGACCACAGTTGCAGAAAGAAATTGAAAAATAAACAATGTCCATTTAAATTTGAGGATATATTCATGCAGAGCTGCATGTCTACTCACAATAATATTAGTCATTATTGAGAATATAGGAAAACCTCCACTAAAAACTAAGACTTGTGGAAAACTCCTCAAATAAACACTTAAAAACCTAAAAATGCAACTATTTATGACTTTCAAGTGGGTCTAATCTACTAATTCTGCACCAGTTAATTAAAATATAGAAAATAAATCTAGTTTGTTTCTTCATGTGCGTGGGTCGCATTAACCAACTCACCATCAACATTTCCTTTAAGATCATAGTTTGTTTTGAAAACAAAAAAAATCTAAAAACAATGGACTTTGCAAAAGTCTAAAACTCCGCTCAATACCGTTTCATTGTGAATTTTAATTTGACTATTTCACTGGACTGAAATCTCAATGAATTTGCAAAATGTCTTCATGTAAATGTACTGAAATAAAGTTAATGAAAACTATTCATCATAAAGACTGTCATATCAAAAATTTTCAATTATTATTCTGTGCAGTGTTGGTATAATTATACCCTTATTTGGTGCTGAAAAAGAAACAGAAACTGCCACAGATCATCAAAGGTTGTAACACATTTGACCTTTATACAAAAAGGGTTAATGTTCACTTGAAATAAAGGCATTCTATAATCCATTTCATCTTAATGCATGCCTTCTGAAATTTCTCACATTTGTCATTGATTTGAATATGAATGTGAGTGGTTTTCCCATGACAGGTATTTGTAATGTACTGACTTCTGTGTTTAATAATGTCCTTAGTGAGTTGGTATAGAGTGACCCATACTTTATTTTTGTATAAACACATTAAATCAAAATATTTCTATGTACCAAGAATTAAAAACACAGACTGTGAAAATGTCCACATTTCAGGAGAGTAACTCAGCATTTTCTTTTTTTTTAATTAATTCCCAATTACCAATCTTTAGTTTAGCTCTATAAACCTAAACTATATCATGCATACAAACCCTAGATATTCCACTGCTTATCTTAGTTAAACTTATCTACAGACTAACAGGCTGACTAGTGAGTTTGAAGATGCACTTACTGTGCACAAACGTGCACCAACATGCACTTACAGATTGTATTTATATCTTTACATGCAACACATATTCCTTCAGGAGCATATATGGAGGCAAAGGAGTGGTGCACAAATATTTATGAGAGTTAGGATATAAATATTTATGCTTATTGCTTCAGTAATCAGATTCAATTAAACGGACTGAACTGGAAATAGGATGGAGTTGCTCCTGCCTGCATCCAAGCAAATGCAAAAAGGGTTGTTTAAGCTCCTCACTCTGCGAATGTACCAACGTTTCCTTATTTTTTCTATTTGAATCCTGCCCGTTTGACGTCGTGCAGAAGCAGCCTGTGCATTAAGTCATGCGGAGTGTTTTTCTCGCTCGTGTGCGATGCAGCTATACGTCATTCATTTAGGTTGCCAGCCCTTTAGTGCCCTGTAGAGAGAAGATGGCTCTAATCACTGGCTGCAACACAGGAAAACATCCCGCAGCACCGCTTCCTGACACGAAGCCTCGTACGAGATGCAGGCGCGGCTACCGCTCTTCTTACACATGCAACAGCATCTATACTTTTCCCTCTGCAGGCTCATCAAGGATGCAGAACAAATGTAATCGGTCTCTCTTTTACGGAGGTGACCTAGATGTCTAATTTGCAAGCCGGATCATGAGCGGAATCCCCGCGGTGTAAACTGAACCACCGGGAAACCGTCTCGGAGCAACTAACCAGGCTGCAATCGAACACAGAGAGCTTAGTATTAACAGGAAGAAATGATAAACATGCATTAAAAAGCCTTTGTAGCAGGATAAAGCTTTGGTCTAAATATAGATGTCGTGTCACCGTATCCCTATGGCCGCGGACACACAGGATGGGGGAAACCCTGCAATGCACTGCCGATAATGCAGACGATCTCTACACGATCAGAAATGCATGAACAGTGCATTAACTGTTATATTAGATACTATTTAACCTATAGGAATATTAAAATTAAGCACCAATGCTGTGTAACTCGGGATAGCCTTAGTTTCACATTTACTATGACGAATCTTCACTGTGCAACCTTACCCATCGATTAAACACCAAATATTTAACTGAATGCCATGGATTATTTAACTTTACAACAACACTCTCAAGACATTTTTCAACATTGGACAAATTCCCCAGCATTACGCACCACAGAGTGATATCTCGGTGATTCTTCCTGCAAAGAAACAGAACAAAAAGTACAATTGTAGCCATAATTGTTGGGTAAATCTTACGCGTTCGCTGAAGTCACTTAAAAGTTAATTAAATTGACAAAACAACAATGTTTTAGAGTAGGAAAAGCTAGTTTTGAATATCAATTAACTTGATTCCCGACAAAAACCTACTTAGAAAAGCAGAGCTAGCCAGCTTATTGGAAGCTAACGCTAGCCGAGCAGCTAGTTCAGCTAAATCGCCAGCTAGCAGAGTAACATAATTAAAAAGCTCAAAGTGGTGGTACTCACGTCACTATCGACTTCGATGTCATCGTTATCACTCATTCTTCGATAAAATAGTCTAGTTTAAAGGGACGGGTGGCTAAAAAAACAACATGAATCAGTTTAGCACCGAGCGGCGCTCCAACAGTCGCACTGCTACTAGCTCACGTTCTGTTTGGACAGACACCTAGTGGACTCTACGGGCTCCACGTGACTACACTCCACACACAGTTACCGCTGCGCAGAGCGCATGTGCAGAATAGCCGGGGATGTGTGGGACTTGTAGTCAAATATTTATGTTTTTAACTAACGTTAAATATCCTCACGTTTTCAGTGCATTTTGAATGTATAAATTCTTAAGATAACACATCAAACCTCGATAATTTCCAAAATAATATAAAACATATTACTCTTAGAATTGATTTACAGCGGGTACATTTTCTTTGTTCACTACAAATTCCAGGAAAGGCTTAGTTTACATATGACGTCATACGCTGGTTTTCGTCCAGAAGCATTTTGGGAAATGAAGTCAACCATATACTTGTACGTCAAAAGAACCAAATAGGGCCAAGGCTGAGACACGTGGATTACATGAATGCAAGCACAACAACAAAAACACTCAGATAAAAAGTGAAAATAAACTACGTATGTGCATTACAACAGAAGATAGACGTGTCCCCCTATCTGTTAATTATCACCTTAAACACATGCTTTATTTTTCACTTAGACTCTGGATCAATGTAACTCATTTAACTATTGTGTTAACGTAGGTCAAGTCAGTCGATTTATTGATGAATTAATTAGAACAACGAGATAATGGATTTCTGTACAGGTCTTTTGTTAATTAAGTTTTAAATGAGGTTTTATGGTTCAATTTGAGTTATTTTTTACATTACTTAAGTATTTCCATTCATCTTAGGGAAACATATGAGGATATGTTTGATATAGTGTTTTTTGTTTGTTTTTTCAGAAGAAAATGTTACATTATAGATAATATGAACAACTTTTAAAATACAGCATATTGTTTTAGACTAAAAAGCAGTGGTTAGTAAAATCGTATTCCATGTCCGAAAAGTCCATCCAGATTGTGATTGTGACAGACTGTTCATTTCCCCTTTATTTCACTTTACTAATCATGTCTTTATGGTGGCTATATTATTGTCTATGTTATTATTATTATTATTATTATTATTATTATTATTATTATTATTATTATTATTATTATTATTATTATTATTATTATTATTATTATTATTATTATTATTATTATTAGACAAGTTAACATTGATGAGTCTCAGTGATCTAATAATGTCAGATATTACATACATTACATATCACATATTTTAAATTGCAATAATAATAATAAAACAGAACACAATATTTTCTCTCTTTTCACTATGTAAGCATGTTTGTTTGTAGTGATGATGATTTTACTTGAAAAGCTAAATATTTGTTTAGATATGATCTGCTGTTGGCTGAAAATAGTTTTATTTTGGTGTACCCCATGCATTTGTCATACATTTTTCATTTATTTACCCCACCCCCCTTCAGAGGGTGGGGTAAAATAAACAGCAAATGAGGGAAATTGATTCATGTCCCTGTTCTTAGACCCTCCCTCTCAACAAAGAAAAACTCCAAAAACCCAGTGGGAAAAGAAACCTCTGGGAGATCCACTCCCATAGATCTGTAGATGCATCAGACTGATGGGTGTGCATTTGTAGATCCAGTCTGTAAGGATCCAATAGGTTCAGTGTAAATAAGGGGGTTGATATAATCAGATGAGACATTTTTGTTAAGTATATCACACTTTCTATAATTATGTGTTCATTCACAGTTTGAATGGCTTCATTAAGAGCCCACAATGTAAACAGTCATGAAAATAAAGAAAAAAAACAGAAGCATGTGCAACAAAACTAGGATAAGAGGGAAGCAGGATATGTTTTGGTATAAGATACCATGGTGATATAGCCTGTGGAGCTAGCCTGGTCCAGACCAGGCTAAATTCCAGGATATATTTATTTATTTAATCTTATACCTCTTCTCAGTCACAGTCAAAGCAAACAGAAAATAATAGTTATTCCACTGGCCACGACACAATGGAATCACATTAACTAGACCCACTGTCACTATTTAAACATGTTTGATGATCAATTTAAATAATGTAATTAATTTTAATTAAATTAAATTAAATGTAATTAATTTAAACAATCCTATGGAAATTGTTCTGTGGGGTGGGGGGGTAAACAAACATGCATTTCACTCTATTCGATGGAGGTGGGGGTTCTTCTGTAAAGTCAATGTCAGTTTCACTGTCAAATATGTCATATGCACAACATACAGCACAGATGAAATTGTGACTAAATGGTTATTCCAAGGAATTTCATTTCACTTATTCTTTCAATATGTTGTATTTGTACTTAGAAAACTTACAGTTTCCCATAGACTAAACCTTACAAATATGAATACATAGAGTAACATGATATTATTTGAATCAATAAGGATCATTTAAAGGAAAAAAATACATCAGCTCCTTTAAAACTGAAGTCACACAGTGACTCTACAAGATACAAAGAACAGAATCAAAGCATATGATAGAACAGAAAAATAAATACACAATCAAAGATAGAATACAGTCAACATGTCTGTACACTGAAAGAAATGCAGGAGAAATCTATACACAACAACTGAACAGATGCATGTGTGTATGCTGTAGCATCACTGCAACACAGTAAACAACAGTAAACAATAGTAAACAACAGTAAAAAAACACCAATATCATAAGAGGCAAAATCATTTTAAATACAAAAAAAGATTTAACTGACATTTACAGCATGATAATCAAAAATAATTTAACACACATCGGTCTGTGACCAGTTGACCACTGTGGCCATCAGGGGCGATAGAAGGACTGTCCCAGTCCATGTGTAATGTTCCTTGGGGGTCTGCTGTTCTTCCTGAGGGCATGTGTATAGTGTCAGGAGAACGGGCTGGCAGGTACACCCCCTGTCCTCCAGGTAGACCCCCTGTCCTCCAGGTAGACCCCCTGTCCTCTAGATACACCTCCTGTCCTCCAGGTAGACCTCCTGTCCTCCAGGTAGACCTCCTGTCCTCCAGGTACACCCCCTGTCCTCTAGGTAGACCCCCTGTCCTCTAGGTAGACCCCCTGTCCTCTAGATACACCTCCTGTCCTCCAGGTAGACCTCCTGTCCTCCAGGTACACCCCCTGTCCTCCAGGTACACCCCCTGTCCTCCAGGTACACCCCCTGTCCTCTAGGTAGACCCCCTGTCCTCTAGATACACCTCCTGTCCTCCAGATAGACCTCCTGTCCTACAGGTAGACCTCCTGTCCTCCAGGTAGACCCCCTGTCCTCCAGGTAGACCCCCTGTCCTCCAGGTAGATCCCATATCCACCACCAGGTAGACCTTCTGTCCACCAAAAAGACCCCCAGTCCTCCAAAAACTCAGCTCACCTGTTCACCTGTCAACACACAACCTCATAAATACAGTGACATTCTTGACACAGATCTGATGGAAACAGTTTCTACAGACCTTTTCCAGTCTGTTTGAGGTTGTTTAAGAACTGATCTTTCTTTTTCATTCGGTCCTTTACTTCCTCCTAAAGTGGAATGATGAGTTTTACATCTGACACAGACAGGTACGCTGCTCTAGTTGTCATGGTGAATCTGTGATTGATGTCGGGGTCTATTGAGGAAATTGTGTGCGTGCACTTATCCAGGATAACTTACACCTGGCTCAATAAATTCCTGTCCATTCATCCTGGATTGGTATTTGTGCAAGTGACTAAGCCTGACTATTCTTGTTTTGGATTTGTTAAGATAAGATAAGATAAGATAAGATAAGATAAGATAAGATAAGATAAGATAAGATAAGATAAGATAAGATAAGATAAGATAAGATAAGATAAGATAAGATAAGATAAGATAAGATAAGATAAGATAAGATAAGATAAGATATTACTGATCCCACGATGGGAAGTTTTACAGTTAATTCATTCAATCATTGGTACATGATAGAATGAAATGTAGTTTCCCAGGTATAAGTTTTAGCATAAGAAGATAAAAATAAAATGTGAAATTGAATATATATATATATATATATATATATATATATATATATATATGGTAGTTTATCGTGCTCTACTTACCATTTATATATTTAATATATAAGGAAAATTTTTTGAAAAAATAAATAAATAAATAAATAATAATAATAATAATAATAATAATAATAATAATAATAATAATAATAATAATAATAATAATAATAAAAGAAGAAGAAAGCACAAAGCAGTGTTGTTTTTCAGTGGGAGCTGAACTCAGAACAAATTGTAAATAATCTGCCCCAGTCTTTCCTTTCTCTGTTTTTTTTTTTTTTTTTTTTTTTTTTTTTTTTACAAATTTGTGCAGTAGATAAGAAGCTTACACTGTGGATTATTCTGTGCTGCAACAGTGAGGACCAGTACACGTGTAAAAAAAAAAAAAAAAAAAGGAAAAAAAAAAAAAACAACAAACAAGCTGGGAGCAGCCACATCCATTCTTCCAGGTCAAGAGGCCACAGCAGCTGCAGGCGACACCGTGCCCCCCCACCTACACCCACCTTCAGCCAACATACTGTATCTAGCTCTAGTCCTCTGCATCCAGCCGTCTCTGCCAATTTCATCTTTCATTCACCACGTTTGGAGTTTACTCTATGTCCTGCAGCATCAGAGGCAAACAGGGTCGCTATGAAATATGGTCTGTAACAGTATAGCCTATTTAAAAACCAACACAATAAGGCCGGGCTTTAATAATGCACCTGCTGCACTGAACCTTCTCCATCTTCATGCATGACAGCGTAGATGTATATATCCCTGCACTAAATTCATTTCAATTACTTCCGGAGAGAGGTAGTGTTACAAAAATAATATGATAATAATAAGCTACAGAGTGCACAGAAACTCAGATTTTCTCCTCCTGCCACACCCTTCATGATGTTTCTCCCCCAGGGTTGTGCTCAGTTATAAAGTGTTTTTAGCCCAGTTTTAATGGTGAATATTCAACCAACAGGGAGCTCACTGAGACATTGATTAGCCGAGGAGGAAAAAAGTAAGAAAATTCAAAAAATAAAACACACATATACAGTGGACTGTAATTATAGCTGGAGAGGCAGATCAGTCCAGGCAGATTCTCCCTCCCTCCTCTCCTCCCCCCCTCCCCTCCCCCTCCGCGCCCTTAAAGGGTCGGCCTGTTAAACCATTAAAATGCCCTCCTTTTGTCCCCATCCAGCATATTGCAGACTAGACTGGAAGGGCCCCACAATGCACTCACCATTCAAGATTGGTTTTGTTCCTGCCATTGTTGTTGATGCATGACTTATGAAAGGGGTGGGGGTGGGGGGGGGTACTGTCCGATATACTGTCATGTTATCATTAATACAGAAAAGTAGTGACTACTTTCAATGAGTTTTGTCTGTTAATGGTAAAATTATTATTATTATTATTATTATTATTATTATTATTATTATTATTATTATTATTATTATTATTATTATTATTATTATTATTATTATTATTATTATTATTATTATTTTAATTTATCTCATCTAATTTTCTGAATACACTTTATCCTCACTAGGGTCACAGTCGTCACTGGGGGCCTATCCCAGTTACAACAGGCAAAGGCGGGGTACACCCTGGACAAGTCTCCAGTTCATCTCAGGGCTGAACATATATATAGACAAACAATCACTCTCACATTCACACCTATGGGCAATATTGATTAACCAATGAACCTATCAATGCATGTGTATCTGTGTATGTCTTTGGATGGTGGGAGTTGTGCACGGGGAGAACATGGAAACTCCACACAGAAAGGTCCCACCCAGTGATGTTGGAATTGAACCAGGGAGTAGAATAGAATAGAATAGAATAGAATAGAATAGAATAGAATAGAATAGAATAGAATGAGACATGGTGGTGCAGTGGTTAGCATTCATGCATCACAGCAAGAAGGTCCTGGGTTTGATTCCAACACCCGTGGGTGGGATCTTTCTGTGTGGAGGTTGTGCATGTTCTCCCCCTGCACAACTCCCACCATCCAAAGACATACACAGATTATTCTGAAACTGCCCATGAATAGTTTGTGTGTACATGTCAGCCCTGCAATGAACCATAGGAACTGCAGGGTGTACCCCACCTCCACCCTTCAGTGGCTGGGATAGGCTCCATGTGACCCTAGTGAGGATAAAGCAGGTTCAGAAAATGAGATGAGATTAGAATAGAATGAAACAGAACAGAATATAAAGTACTTTATTCATCTCTATGTGGAAAATTCCAAATGTCTAGCAACTCATAAAATCCATAATCACAACAATGATAAAATACTACATGTATTAAGATCTGTAGTAATATATAACATTTTATTGAAAGTCAGACTGAAGATGTGGCCCCTGAACTAAAATGGTTCTGACACCCTCGACTGTTAATATCTTCAGTGTCTTTTTAGTATGTCACAGATTGATCCCGTAGGTCGGACTTGGACTAAGGCACCTCCATCATTGAATGGACTGACACAGTAAGAGTGGGAGTATAGGTCTGAGCCCTGGGCCCTTGGGTGGACCCTGAGGGCTGACAATTTTGACTGCACAACAATCACTTCACCCCACTCCACTCAGAATGTGGCCACTGCAGTGACTCAAACGATGGATGATCTGCAATCACATCTCAGAGGAGGAATGCTCCCTAAAGGGGCCTCATGTCATATTAATGAGCACTAGCTTCATAACAGAGGGTTGGGTTCTCTATGGCCCTGGTTAGACCTGGCATTTACATGTGTCATGTGGGAGCCAATCACAAACGCTCTGGGCGCGTCTGCTCACACCTGGCATTCGAGGGCGTCACCACATGCATCTCACCCTCAATATGCAAATAAATAACCTCATCTATACTATGACACAGTCAAGCTTTCCACTTCAGCTTCATCAGAGTGACTGTGTTAGGTTTTTTTTTCTAACTTTGTTGCCTTCTATTCATTGTATATATGCTGGTTGCTAAAGACCCCCCCCCCCCCCCCCCCAAAAAAAAAAAAATAAAATGTGTACAAATCAAATTCTAGTGCAGTATTTTTCAACTTTGGGGACCATTGACATTTCTAGTAATTGATTAAGAAACAACAAACCCCACCCCTCGCAAATATTTCAGCTCTTAATGGACAATCTGTCTGTCAAAATGTGAGACCATGGGTTTTACCATGGTAGATGCTAGAATGGATCAGCCGGACGGACAGGGGGGGTAGGATAGGGCGGTGCTCAGGACGTTCTCCTCAGGACGTTTGGCATTGTAAATTGTTAAATTTCACACTTTTGAAAGATGACAGCACTGTTGAAAGAATATATACAGACCACGAGGATGACTCTAGGTCTAAATTTATTATTTTTTCAGTAGATCGTCACTTCAACGATGAAGGTAAAGATGAATGTAATGTAAGAAAACGCTGTGTGCAATGCTCATGGAATCAAAATCATTTACCATTCATTTATTAGTGCATTTGTTTATTAGTGACTGTATAATATAATTCAACAGAGGTTCTCACATTTTAACTGACTGAACATTGTCAAATATATCTGACTTGTTATAAATAAACCTGCTGTAAGTCACTGAAGACTTAATTTTTTTTTTACTTGTATCACAAACAGTAGTAGAGGATTTTGCAAATAATATTATGCAGTTAGCCAATAATCTATCACTTGCATTTTATTATTTTAATGTCACTTTGCATCGTCATGGCCTTCCTCTCTGTCTAGTTTTGGTGGTAAAAAAAAAAAAAAAAAACAGTCTTGAATGAGTCAGTACACTAATCAGGTTCAGACCAATATAATGAATAAAAAAAAAGATTCCATCCTCGTGGTGCTTAGATTTGTCAAAACACTCCACATGAATCAAAAAATAAATAAGTAAAAACTACACAAGGTACGTTACTGCTCTACGTGAAGTTCAGTTATATAATCAGCTATGAAATGCCTGCTGGTTTTTTTGCAAGTACCAAATTAGACAGCAGAAAACCGAAAACTGAATAAAACAAATTAGACGACAGATTACCTCATTTGATTTCTCCTTCCCTGGATAGCACACCACAAAGAAATATGTCCAATGAAATGCACCCTGATTCAGCTGTTCTTTGCGCTGCATCTGAGTGTCATATTTCGGGCCATAGCAACGCTATCGGCAGCTGTGCAGAACGTCCAGACCATAGGTGTCAAACTCCAGTCCTCGAGGGCCGGTGTCCCGCATGTTTTAGAGATTTCCCTCTTCCATGTGATTCAGTTTTAACCCTTTAACTCCTGAGATTTTAGCAATCATTAAAAAAGTAAAAAATAAAATTAAATAAAATGAGCAACAACGAAAAACAAAAATTAACAATAAGCTATCAAAATAATTGGTAACATGAGCAAAGTAAGACACAAATGGCAGAAAACCAAATAAAAATAATGATATTTAAAAAAAAAAATTTTAGAAAAATAAACAAAATCAGCAACAAAATGAGCAAAAAACTAATACATATTTACAAAATGAAAAAAATTACGTGGAAAATTTTGAAAAAAAAAGAAAACTAGTATTAAAATTTGGTCCCGGCCGTTTTAATTTTGCCTTTAAATATATATATATATATATATATATATATATATATATATATATATATATATATATATATATATATATATATATATATATATATATTTTTTTTTTTTTTTTTTTTTTTTTTTAATAACTTTTTTTTGCTTTTGACACTTTTTTTTATCCACAAAACTAAAAGGAAAATGGTAGAATTTTTCTGAATATTTAGACTAAATCATGCATTCAGAATGCATCAGCGCTGACACTTAAAGAGTTAATAATCAGCACCTCATCAGTTCTGCAGAACACTGATGACGCAATGGGCTCCAGGTGTAATGGAAGAGGAGAACATCTAAAACATGCAGGACACTGGCCCTTGAGGACCACAGTTTGACACCCCTGGTCCAGACCCTAGTCCCTAGTCCTGATTAGTATTCACTCAACTTAATCAGGCCTATGTTATTACTCTATACATTTATCACATTCAACACCACTTCTGGATCATACAGCTTAACTGAAGGACACACTGTAGTCTTCTAAAGTTGTATGTTGCCACCACTTTTATCTGTATTTGCTACTTTTTTCCCTACTTGACATACAATAAAAACAAGCTTTTAATTGTAACTTGTTAATTGGTCATTCCACTGTATTTCTTAAAACTATGGTCTGTACAGGCACATCTTTATCAATAGACCAATATGAAAATTGCACAAAATTCACTTAAAATATTTTAGGAAGGGCTCACATTTGGACCAATAGCTGAAATCTACTGTTTTACATCTATTTCATGGGTTGAAAATTTGTCTTACAGGTTATCCTAAAATGCACTAGAATGCAGGAAATTACTTCTAAAAATCTAATTCACAATGCTCTACACCTCTAATTTGGACCCCCCCACCCCCCCACAATATCCATACTATGGTTTCACCCTTGACTAATTGTCATCTAAAATTAACATTCCTTCACAACATAGTATAGCAAACTATTACATGATCAAAACAAAATTGAATTTAGCAACAAAAATAAAAACTGCCATTTTTACTCATACTTCAGACAGGGGTGGACTACACCATTGTCCTTGAAGTAAACAAACACCTCATGGGGTGAATGGCCTAGGAGATGAAACAAAGCAGGGAGGCAAAGGATATTGTCTACAATCAGAGCATGTCCCAAGAAACGACATTGCCTGCTTTCTGTGATCGGTTTCAGAAGGTTCTGAATTGCATTTATTTTTTTAGGTAAAAGAATCTTTCCTTCAGAAGTGATGATGTGACTAAAGAAAACCACTTTTTCCTGAACAAATTGACATCTTTTCCCACATTGGCTTTGTGAACATCCTTTGCCAGGTGTTTCAAGAGCTTGACTGTGTTCTCCGCACATTACTCCTTGGTCAGACTGTAAATCATAAGGTAATCAACCTATGGTAACAAAGTTGTTCCTGGAGAGAGAACAAGTGGTTCAAGAGAGCTTCATTATAATGTTGGGACTTTCAGGTTAATGTGTAGCTTCGTCCATTGAAGTTAAAGGAAAAGCCAGAATTGGTTGTTTGGATGATTGCTGTGCTTTGTAAGGTCTATAATCAGACTTTGGAGTGATCACAAAGGGTTCTTAATCTTTGATGAGGTCAACATCATATTTACTTCTAGCCCACAATGTCTTAGATGAGATGAAACAAAAACAAACAAACAGACAAACAACAAATTTCAGAAGCACTTTTAGGTACCAGCTGGATTCTTCTACACAATAGATGGTGAATTCTTAGAGTACCACTGTAGTGACCATGTAATAAATCCATAATTCCAGTAATTTCATATGTGTTTTGTAAGTGTGGTGTGTGAGACAGAATTGTCCATGTTGTACACGTTACATTGAGCTGGTTTGTGAGAAAGACTGATACAGCACATCTGTGTTGTGTCCAATGTATGTGTATGTGTATGTTGGTGAGCGCTCACCACTCTTTCTCAACCATTCTTCCTCATATGGCTGATCAGGTGTTGTTGACACATACAGTATTTGGGGAGGGGTTGGGTAAAGGTATGGACAGTTAACAATACAAACCTTCTGGTATCATGAAATTTGTTGCAATTGGCAGAGGTGGGTAAATCCAGGTCCATCAAGTCAAAGTCCAACCATGTATTGGTTCAAACCTGTTCATTGAACCAGATAATTTGATAAGCACAATGTCTCATCCAGGTAAATGGGATAATTAGTGGAATCACCTGTGTTCAGTGAACAGGTTTGAACCAATACATGGTTGGACTTTGACTTGATGAACCTGGAATTACCCACCTCTGGCAATTGGTAAAGCCCTATTTCTGGCTCCTGTAACAAACTCAGAACAGACTGATTGATGGTTGTTTCAACTTCCATTGACAAAGGAGTGTGTGATCACATCCAGTCTCTGTCCGTCAGATAAATGGGTGAGACAGACAATTTAAATTTGGCCCATCCTCACCTCTAAGTGGGACGGTCATGCTTTATTTAATTGTTTGGCCTCATAAACCAACACAGTGCACTTAATTTCCTCTAAACCTTTGGTTTTGGACTTGACTCAAGGTTTTTTTTTATCACAGAGGGTATGGTCCCTGAGTCTACTAGAAGAAAATGATTGACATTTCTGACGTGTACATATGTTTAGGCATGTGTGTTACAGTACCTTCCTCTGATTTCACAGGTTGGCTAAGCTTGTTGGTTGCCCCCACCCACAGTCCTCAGTCTTATGTGTTTACTGGAGTTGTCATGGGGCATTTGCATACCCAATGTCTGTGTTGGCCATATCAGTAGCAGACATCTCTGGGAACCTTTCTTCTTCAGTTCTTGTGTTCCTCATGTCTTCTCTATGTCCATAGTCAAATTCATCCAGTTCCCAGTATGCATTAAACATGATTATTGTGGCCATGTGTAACTCCTTCAGTGCTGTCTCCTCTTTATTTTTCTTTTCAGAGAGTAGATGGTCATGAGCATGCAGGGCTTGTCTTCAGAGTTCTGACAGTCATGCATCATTCCAGCATATGCAAGTGGTTTTAACTGCTGAGGAGATGTCTGGTTTCAGTCCATTTAGGAAACAGTTACCAAGATGATTTCTCCATACTCCCAAAGTGTTGTCTAAAGGCCATTTTATGCTCAGAAGCCAAGTCGTCACGTCACAGACAAATAATTTAACCCACTGCAGACAGTGTCACACACTCTGGTTGGTTCTATATCTGCTTTACATGCACTTCCACTTCCCTACTTTTCCGTCTTGTTTTGTTTACATGAACTCACTCTTGAAGACAACTCATGTGAATACGGATTTGGCCGAGTCTGTGAGGAAGTGGAAGAATCTGCAAGCTATGTTTGTTTGACACCAAAAGGATCTGATGTTGAAAAGGAGTCCGGATCCAGGTGCGAAATCCTAGCAAGTTTGTGAGAGTGCCCCTTGCGTTGTGGTAGCGCATTCCATGTACTCCCCATGGTGGATGGACATTTCGGACTTGGTCGGTTTGGCCTAGGATGTTTTGGATTAGGATGTTCCAGACTAGGATGTTCCGGACTAGGATGTTTCGGACTAGGATGTTCCAGACTAGGATGTTCCAGACTAGGATGTTCCAGACTAGGATGTTCCGGACTAGGATGTTCCGGACTAGGATGTTTCGGACTAGGATATTTCGGACTAGGATGTTTCGGACTAGGATGTTTCGGACTAGGATGTTTCGGACTAGGATGTTTCGGACTAGGATGTTCTAGACTAGGATGTTTTGGACTAGGATGTTTCGGACTAGGATGTTCCAGACTAGGATGTTTCGGACTGCACTTCTTGCAGAGGAGGACTTTTTGGACAAATTATATTTTCAAAAACAAACACCATAAATTTCTGTTTATTTCTATATACATTTATTATTCACTCAAACACATTAAAAATGTATACAATACAGTCAAATTAAAGTATCAAAATTCTACAAATTACTTTTCAAGTATATAAGAATATAAGAAGTCCATAAGAATATTACACATGATCACACATTACAAATGTGTACAATACACATATATTGTTAAGGTTAGGGTTATAAGAAAACATGACTTGTCCAAAAAGTCCTACTCTGCAAAAAGTGCAAAACATCGTAGGCCGAAAAAAATCCAACTCCGAAATATCTTACATTCACTCTCCACACTGGCATAAATTACAAATATCAGCGACAAGTTAACTGTGACATTTTGCCACAAGAGTATACAGAGCCTTTAACTCAGCAGGCAGTTGCAGATCACTGTGGGCGTTAAAGATCACTGTCAGATGTTTGAGATATTCATCAGGGTCTTCATTGTCCTTTCATCTACAGGCGGTGATTTTCTCCAGGTTAGTTTTAACTGGAGACACTTGGATGAATGCCTCACATATAGGGTTGGCGACTCCCTGAAGCCCAGAAGAGGGACAGTTTCCCAAATGTGGGACTTTTTCCCCAGGCTTATCCGCACTGCCCCATGCTGGAAATCATGTTTCCTTATCCAGACCACAATCTTACTAATTTCAGTGTGATTTTGTTAAATTAATAATGCACAAGCAAAACTGTATTGTGTTTAAGTAAGAGTTAAGACAATCATAAAATAAAAATTACAAGTACACAGTAAATTTTGCAGTGTTAAATCAACACTTAGAGAGTTTATTTAACTCCTTCTAGAGTGTATTTGGTCCCATTGTCTCCAAATTAACTCTCTAAGTGTTGATTTAACACTGCAAAATTTACTGTGTATGTCTCAAATTTGTCAGAATCTGAAAAGCTTTAGGCCTGAACCAACTGCTGTCACATATTCTATTTGAAGAGAATATCATGAAGAAGAAGCAAAAACAGGAATATGTATGCAAGTTTCTTCTTTTAAACTATTTATTAAAAATTAAGAGAGTATGTTGATGGGCCTCCTCTTAATCTTGCTAAGCCTGGTGGTAAGACTGCCAGGGAAAATCTTATAAAAACTATTTTATTCCATCTGCCATAACCATCCTGAACACCCTGAAATAGAACATTGCATTCTTCAACATCCACTTATTTTTCAACATGCACTAGTCACATGTTTTAATTTATTTTTTAAATATATTTGTTCACTTTTTTCATTTTGTGAACCTCCTCAGACCCTCAGTCCTCTTTCAGAGACAAGACTTTCACAGCTTTACTAAAGAAAAAACATTTTGTCCAGTGCAAAGGACATTCCATAAAAAAAAAATTTACCTAAAAAAAGTGTTGCATTTTACTGTTTTCAAAAAAGGCAATTATTTAATGTTAAAAAAAAAGTCCAAACTTGGGTCTCAAGAGGTTAAAATGTGTTATAAACCACGTCAAAGGCAAATTTCTGTCCCCATTTGGGACAAACACTAAAATATTCTATTCTAGTCATAAACTGTATGAAAGAGCGTACTGTAGTCACATGGATCAGTGAGCCAATCAGCGCACATGTCCCTTCTGACTCTCATCGTTTGTTAGCTGCAGTTCCTGATGGATGATTATCATTATCTTCTACCATATCAGTCCTTTTTTCACTTCATCACATTTACTGAGCTTTTGAAAAGAACTAATGAGACTCATCTGTGTGACATTTAGTAGCTTCTAATTCCAGCTAAAGTCACTAAACAATGAAACAGGACTTATTCAGACTAACTCACCACCAACAGGTGACCTGACAGTCATGTGACAGTACTGGTGTTACAGAGTCCTGTACAGGTCCACCTTAGAAATTCTTACCTGTGTACATTAGACTCATAACCTAGCTTTATTTTTTGGTTAAAACACACGTGAACGACAGGAGGCGGGTCCTGATTGGAAGCCATTTAGGAGCCGCTTTGTCCCCTCCCCCCTCTCTTTCAGCCACGCTTGATTGGTCAGTTTTCTGTTGTCTCTTTCTGTGCTGAGGGGAGGAGTTACACACATACTGTAGCACACAACAAGCAGATGCACAAGAGGGAGGGAGAAGAGAGAGCAGAGGGACCACAATGAAAACAGACCAGAAAGGTAAAAAAATAAAAATAAAAAAAAAAGAAGTTGATACAATGAGTGAAAACAGGAAACGCAGCAAAATTTGGACAAATTTCAACGACATTGACTAAAAAAAGGCCAATTGTAGAATGTGCAAAACCAAAGTTTCATATTGAGCTGGCTCCACCAAAAACCTGTAAATGGATGGATTGATCCTCCATCCATTTATTTCTTTTTTTTAATCACTGTCTATGAATAAACCTTTATTTCTATAATAAACATTTGATATAGTGGGTCATTTTTACATCAGTAATTTATATTGCACAAAACTTTGCATTATTGTTGGTAATAAATTAATTTAAGCACCAAAAAAATCTGAAGAGCGATTTAAGAACTCAAAGAGCCAGTTCTTTTTAGTGAGTCAAGTCAAAAGAGTCAGTTCACTAAAAAGAGCCGAAATTCCCATCATTACTGTGCTGGAGCAGATTAATGTTAACAGCTGCTGTTGTTGCTTTTGTTGCTTGTAATGTCTGGGCTATTGTTGTTTGTGATGTCCTGTTGTGTTTGTTTTCTGTCTTTCTCATCAAATGGGTCTGATTTATTTTAAAAAGATTAATAATTAATTTCTTTATGTTTTTTCCCAGTTCTTGTTCTGGTTCTTGTTGCTATCATGGTTGGTATTGTTCGTAATGATGATATTGTCCTGTGAGGGTTTTTAACCCCCCCCCCCCCCCCACACACACACACACACACACACACACCACCATGACTCCTATTTGCAAGTGGTACCTCCAGGTTTCCTCAGAGGGGCTTTTGATAGTGATGAGTCCCAAACATTACCATACAGTCATCTTTGTTACCTTCCAGGACACTTAGCATAGAGTATATTGGGGAGGGGTTGGGTAAAGGTATGGACAGTTAACAAGCTGTGGGGGGTATTTGGGAAAGTAAAACATGTGATGGGGAGTGTTGGGGACAGGACAGACAAGCAGATGTAATAATAATACTCCGTGATCTCATCACCATTTAGATGAAGTGATTCTAACACAAGTAAGCAGTGATTTCATTAAAATTGTGTGTGTGTGTGTGTGTGTGTGTGTGAGAACCAGGTTATTATACCAAGAACAGACAAAACTCAAGAAAAAGTGTCTTTTTCCATAAAATCTATCATTAATTGAACATAAACTCAGTGTCTCCATCCACTGTCATTGATGCAACTCCATGTGTTTTATTGGTGAATCAATGTTGCAGAAGATGACCGTTTCCATGGTAACTACAGAGCCTTTGAACACCCAAATGGGTCATTGGGTCATATCTGATGACCATGAAAACATAAACTGCATTTTACACATATTATTTATATGTTTAACAGCTCTGATTACTGAGTGGACCCAAATGCACGACTCACACCAGACAAAAGTTTACTTATTAAAAAAATAATCAGCCCATTCTCTTCGCTCTGGTATGTGGTGCGCTGCATTGGGGATCCTCCCATCCGTGCATATGACTGGGGCACAGCACACAAATAGAGAGGTCAGATAAAAATGGTCAAAAACAAATGAAGTCAAAATCAGTCCAAGAGAAAACACTAAAGCAGAGCAGAAAAGGGTTAATCCAGCAGTCATGTCCAGTGCAGTACAGGTGTGGGGCAGGGAAGAGCAGAGTCGAAAGGTCACCAGAATCCAAAAATCCAAGAGTCAAACAAGGTCAAAGCCAGAGAAACAAGACATGATGAAACACTCATAAATTATTTACCAAGACAATATAAGAAACTACAAACTTCTGTTGTAAACGAGAAGTATTTATAGGGAAAATAACAGGTGACACGAATAGGTGAACTGATTACAGGGGCGGAGACAACACCAGTGACAGGAAGCAAAGTCGGAAATCATGACCATGAACCCATATAACAAAATAAGACCCAATAAGACTCCAACAATGACAAAAACACAGAATGACATACAGAAAATAAGACAAAAACTACACAAGAGTCTGTTTCTATAACAATATGTATTGATAGGATTAGTGGATCGACAGGTATTAAACAGTTTACAACAGTAGATAATTATGTTTGTTAGATGATAGAATTAATAAATAAATAAATTAACCCTCCTGTTATGTTATGGGCAGTGCTGGGAATAACTATGTTAGAATATAACGGCGTTACTAACACAGCCACATCTCGAATAACGGAGTAATTACTTAATTACTTTATACATAACTGTATACATAACTGTTACTCAGGAAATAATGTGATATGTTACAATTTGACAGATTGGGGCGTAAGTGTGTCCTGGGTACAGACAACAACTGTTTGAACAACACATTAGTGCTGCAATATGTTTGCACCAAGATGGCATTCAGAAAGAAATTAAAAGAAATCGAAAGAAAGAAATCAATCATGATTTGCTAAGAAGTTGGATAGGCGGGGTCTCAACTGTCCTGCCCCCCCACCACACACACACACACACACACACACACACACACACAGATGATGGCAGCACCAAGTCACAAGGTCACATTTGAGCTGTTTTTTAAAAAAATAGCAATTGCACTATTAATATTTGCTTTTCTCTTTGCTAATTTATTTCCTAAGCAAGTTTCTGTTCCTTAATATAAAGGTTGTAAACACTTTAAATGATTGTAACATAAGTTGTTGTTCATGAGAATTCAGTAGATAAATGTATAATAGGAGAAGAATAAACTGACATCATTGTATTGTTTTTTCACTAATAATCATAGAATAAGAATTTACAGACTGTTTACTTGTATACTTAAATGCATGATTCAGTTTAACCCTTTAACTCCTGAAACTTTAGCAGTTCCACCGTAAAAATAATTAAAATAAGCAATGACATGAACAAAGTAAGACACAAAGTTTTTGTTCATTTTGTTGCTCATGGTTTATTTTTCTACATTTCACTTTTTATTTAATTATTATTTTTCTTTAATTTTGCTCAATTTGTGTCTTAATTTCTTCCTGTTACGAATTATTTTGTCAGTTTATTATTCATTTTTGCTCATTTTATTGATGACTTTGACCATTTTTGTTCATGTCGTTGCTTATTTTAATGATTTTTTACTGTGGAACCGCTAAAGTTTCAGGAGTTAAAGGGTTAAACTGAATCATGTGGAAAAGGGAAATATCTAAAACATGTAGGACACCGGCCCTCGAGGACTGGATTTGGACATCCCTGCACTACGTATTAACAGAATAGTAATGAAATATTAGCAGTGCTTGTTAGGATTTTGTTTTGTTTTGTTTTGTTTTGTTTTGGACATCTTTTGGATAATTAAACATACACCAGATCACACTGACCCAGGAACACCACTGTTGTTCCTGACAAATGAACATAACAGGAAGTAGGTTTAACACAACACTTCTAGAACGGTCCGGTTCTTATTATAGCTTTTCAGAGAACTTTATGAAACCATAAGACTCTGTCCTTCATGTATCTGTGAAGCTGCAGAAGTCAGATGTGCACTAGATGGCACTTCTGCACAAGCAGTCGCTTCCACCCGTGTGACAAAAAAAAAAAAAAAAAAAAAAAAAAAAAAAAACTGAGACACAATACACAAGGGCTGATTTTTACTTCAGACAGGAGGTGTGATAAACGTGTGGCTCAGTAAAAATAACGCAGTGTTAAAGACATTTCTGTCGGTTGGAGACTAAAAAAACAGGGAGGACAGGAATCCACCTGGGTTTCTGTTCAGTGCCAAGTGAACGTCAGCAGTAGATTTGCATCTTTCTTCTTCAGAACAGGCAGGTTTATGATGCTCTGCAGTGATTTATCTCATTTCATGTGTTTGTTTGTGAATGTAAAATTATGACAAATTCAGTGAAAGTATTTTTTTTTTCTGCTCATGGTGTGAACATTTTGTCAAGCAGGATGTGGTTTTCAGCTCTGGAGATGAAAGTTAACTTGACACTGGAGCACAAAGGAGAGTGAGCTTTAACCCTTAAAGACCTATAAAGCTGAACGCAACCAAAACTAGTTACACATTTAAAATGTTTAATACCTGTTGAGTCAGTCATCCTGCTAATACATATAAATACTTGGAGTAAATCAGAGACTTTGTAGTTAACATGGTAATAAAATGCTCAACTTTAACATTGATTCATAAATAAAACCAATATAGTTTAACAATTGTGTTAAATTCTGCTTATAATTATGTTATGTTATGGATTATTATTATTAATTAGACTGGTCTACAAGTAAAATGCTTCCAGAATAAAAATAAATTTTACTTTGGCTCAAGTTTCTAAGATTAGTCTGGGGTCAAAATGTGAAACTATTAGAATTAACGAGAGAATGTGTTTTAATTCAAAGGAATATTGATCTCAGATCTACTTCCAAACACTGTCTGCAAATTATGATCCATTCACTTTACAGGTTCTTTCTAGTGGAATATTTACAAATCCATTGTATATATGTACATAAACCACTATATATGTGGAATAACACACTATCATATATAGTAAAAACATGAGCTAAGCAGCACTTTTGTCATTTGTTTTCTGATTCTTCTCATTAAAAGTATGTAAGATTTAGCACATTTCATGTCTGAAGCAGATACTTTCTAATAAATAAATAAAATAATAGATCAGTGGTTTTAATGTCTTTGCTGAAAAAAGTCACACAATTTAATATAATGGAAGTGTCAGGTGAGAAGGATGGGCAAAAAAATAAGCTTCTGGCCTATTCTCTTTTGTTGGTGGTATTATTATGGTTGTTGTATTGTCATTTTATTTCATTTAATTGTTTGTTTTGTGCTGGGAAAAACACAAAAAAAACAAGCACTTTTTGTTTACAGAAACTAACAGCAAAGCAAGTACACTAATAAAGACAATCAAGATGCTATAGCAATTGCCATATGTATTAACAATAACAAAATAAGTACAATATGAACTGTTCAAAAAAGGGTGGGAAGAAGAAAACATTCAATCCCACGCCCTTCTCACATTACACAACATAACACGTACCCTTTGCTTCCTTGATGATAATGTAACATCTGTGTGCAGTGATGACTGTACAAACAAAAACCTCCGCCAGTGCAAGTTATGTAATCATTGGGGTTTGTTAATTAGTCTGTCCGTCTGTATTGTCTCATAGCAACATAACTTAAAAAGTTATTGATGGATTTCCAGAAAATGTTCACATTATGTCTGGAAAGACAAAAGAAATAAGTGATTAGATTTTGGGGGTTATTTGGATTATCATCTGGATCTGGGATGTTTTTGAAGGATTATTTACTATTAGGAGATAGATAGAAATGGTTTTATTTCGATATATAATTGTGGCAGTGGTCTGGGCTTTTCTAGTTCATTCATTCAATTTACTCGATAAGTAAATTAAATATAGAAAAATACTTGATTTATACTGAAAAATGCAAAATAAAATAATATAATAATATTAATATTATATTAAATTATATAATACATAAGTCATTTAATAAAAGGTTAAATAGAGAGAGCATTTGAGCATAAACACAAAAGTCACACTGGGTCTTTATGAGATAATTGTTTTCTCTAAAATGTAGAATTTATTAACATTAAGTCAAGTATAAAACTCTTCTGAGGTGTTTCTTAATTATTTCATTGACAACTTTTTTTAATTCTTATCTTTTAGACAGTGCAATCAAATATGGCTGTTTTGTTTTAATTTACCTTTGAAGCTAAAATATGTCCTAAAGTTTGATGCTGCTCATGAAATATTAGGTTGAAGTTTCCTAAGACCATATCACGTGTACTATGAACTTGACTAGATTACAGTCACTACAGTCTGTGTCTGAATAAAAGCACAGTGAATCAACATTTCACTCAGTGGTTGAACACTTCATGTGATCGAAACAAGGAAACCTGAAGGTTAGATTCATATTTATTCCAAATAATATGATTTATGTGTGTATTCTTTAAATGTAAATCTGTGCCATTGTCATTTAAGTGATGATCATATTCATGACAAATTAAATTAATTAAGAGTCAGTCAATATATATATATATAAATAGTAATAGTAACATGTGTTTATCAGCTACTGCAGAATATGTGTTTGTTTAAAACTCATGGACATTCTGATCTAAATATTGGTTGTTTTTGTCTTGTTTTTTTCTTAAAGATTAAGGCTTTTCTCAGACTAATATTTATTACAAATAATATAATTTATGTGTGTATTCTGTAAATGTAAACCTGAGTTAATGTCATTTAAGTGATGACCATATTTATGGATAATTTTCCTACTTAAGAGTCAGTCTATATTAAAAAAAAAATTGCTGCTAAAGAATATCTCTTCATCTAAAACTAATGGACTTTCATCTAAATTTTGGGCTTTTTTGTCTTGTTTTTGTTGAAGATTCAGGCTTTTCATGCTTTATTTGACTTCAGTGAAGGTTCTTTTGTCCTAATATTATAACAAAGGACTCTGATATTTAAGAAATATTTGCATGTGTTACAGGATTATAGTGTTTTTCCTTGAATTTTTTGATTTGCTTTTATATTAGTGTTAACCTATGAAATATCTGATTGGATACAGAAGACATGAGCTTATGTTTCTGCATAATATGGTCATTTTAGGAAGTGGAACATCAGTTTATTAGGGATTATTAATCAGAGATGAACCTTTGTTTACCTTGTGATAAATACTACTATTGTTTTCAGTAAATAGCCTGTGTGATATCTGAAATCCACTGTCTGACATTGGAGTGTTCATACCTGTTCAGTGGAACCATCAGTTTCCACGGTAACTACAGAGCCTCTGAATGTCCAAATGGGTCATATGTGATGACCGTGAAAAGATGACAAACTGTATTTTACAGCAATTATTTGCACTTATTGATAGAATTAGTGGATTGACAGGTATTAAATAGTTTAGATCAGGGGTCTCAAACTCATTTTCTTCAGGGGCCACATTCAGCCTAATATCATTTCAAATGGGCCGGACCAGTAAAATGATAGAATAATAACCTATAAATACTGACAACGCAAAATCTTGCCGTTTGTTTTACTGCAAAAACAAAAACAAACAAAAAAAACCCAATTAAATTATGAAAATACTTACTTTTATAAACCATTCAAGCAAAAAAAAAAAAAAAAAAAAGGATTTGAGTAATCTAAAAAAAAAAAAAAACCTGACATTTCTTCAGAAAAATAAATGCGATTTTAACAATAATCTGCCTCAATTTATAATTTTTAAATTTGTATAATGGATCAGATGTACAAAGGCAATAAAAACTACAACATGGCTTAAATTGTGCTCAATTGTCTTTAGACATTTCAGGTTATTCATATTGGTTTTGATTTATTTATTGGCATAATAAAATAATATTATTTTCACAAACAAACAAGAATAAAATATGGAGTCATTATTGTGTTTGTATTATTTATATCTAGGTTATTCTGTTATTATTTGACTCTAGATAATATTGGTCTGAACTAAAATCCGTTCTACACCAGGGGCCGTATTGGAACCTTTGTTCGGCCACATTTGGCCCCCAGGCCGCATGTTTGAGACCCCTGGTCTAGATCAAGTGTTAGTTCAGGGGTTCAGTAAAACTTATAAAGTAAAACTTACTTAAAATAATGTTATAAATAATGTCAACTCCAAAATTTTCTCTCTTTCTGAATGAAAAATGTTAAATTCTGTAATAAAGGTTTTTAAACCTATACATTGTTACTGAACATAACATGAACAAATATGAACAACCTGATCATTCTTGAGAAAAATAAGCATATTTTAACAATACTACACTACAGTTTATCATATATACAACTTACAGATCGTTATAATCAGGTTGGATACAGGGATGTTCCTTTGTCTGTGCCACATCTAAAACAAATGGGTGATATACTGGAGTTATATTTGTGCAGTTTATATGGAGTAATATACAGCTGGTGCAGGGAATTGAATTGTATCAGCCTTTACCGTAGAGGTGACCCCGTCCCTGCACAAATCTCTCCAGGCATCCTTAATCCGTGTATCATTCGTTGATTTGTTTTTCAAAATAAAACCAAAAATAAAACAATGAAAAAAAACAACAAATTTTTTCATTATTTGTTTAAAAACCAAAATGGAAAAAACAATAGTAGTGCGGTTTTTGTTTTTTGTTTTTTTTTCAGTTTTCCTTTTTGTGTTTAAATGAATAATAGAAAAAAAAACTGATAATGGCTGTTTCCCATTTTATCCAATTTTGACCTGAAGCAAATTGAGTAAAGCGGAAATGAATGTTAACAACCAAAAGACCACCCGTATGAAGATCATTACGGTATGATATGACACTAATTTTCTCAGTGGTTATATCTTCAGGTTTTAAGATGACCCTCTTAGTTTCCCTAAATAAGGTGTAGGTTTTCATCTTTGTCACTGTGGGTCAAAGGTCATTTCCAGTTTACTCAATTTGCTTCAGGTCAAAATTGGATAAAACAGAAAAAAAACAACCATTATCCATTTTATCCATTATTAATTTCAACACAAAAAGGAAAATTTAAACGCTGCATCATTATCTGTTTTTCCATTTTGGTTTTGGAAACAAATAAGGAAGAAACGACTTGTTGTTTTGTTGTCTTATTTTTGGTTTTATTTTGAAAAACCAATGATACACGGATTATCCTTCTTAATCCATCTGTACATTTTGACTTTTTTACTTCCATGTGTCACTGTGTCCATTATTAAAAAAAAAATAAATTTCCATCTGTTTTTAGGCCTGTAAATTTCTGCTCCTACAAACATGAATCATACAGAAATGTGGCAAAATGACACAACAGCTGCGAACATCAGCTCAGTCAATATCACATTTGAAACATCACCACTATTAGACCAAATCATCAACATCCTCCTCATCGTTGTCCTTTTCTTCGTCATGATTTCACTGGGATGCACCATGGAAGTGACTAAAATCAAGGTGATTCACACATCATTATCCATCATCGTTTATGTTTACAGAGTTTTTTTTTTTTTTTTTATAAGATCAAGGATTATATCTGTCCTCTTTTTTTTTCCAGGGTCACATGATGAAACCTAAGGGGATGTTGATTGCAGTTCTGTGTCAGTATGGGATCATGCCTCTCACTGCGTTTTGTTTTGCTAAGGTTAGTGCAGCTAATGATTCCTCACACATACACAGTAAATTTTGCAGTGTTAAATCAACACTTAGAGAGTTAATTTGGAGACAATGGGACCAAATACACTCTAGAAGAAGTTAAATAAACTCTCTAAGTGTTGATTTAACACTGCAAAATTTACTGTGTATGTATTAAACCTTTCATGTATGATTTATGAGAACCTTAATCAATTTTTTTAATCCTTTTTGATTCTTCTTTAGACATGAACAAAAAATATGGGATTTAATAAAAAAAAATTTATTTGCAAAAATATCCATTCAGATGGACACCAATGAGTTTAATTTGTGAGGCAAAGTATTTACCGATGTGTGAAAACTATGAAATAAATATATTTTTAATAGGGTTTATGATCACATGATTACAATTTTTAATCAGATTAATAGCAGTAGCTTTGGATTAATTTTGACTAATCGTGGTTAAAACATTTTTTGTTGGTTGACTCTTTTGTCTTTTTTTTTTTTAAACTTTCTCACAACATACACTAAGACACCAAAAAATGCAGAGAAAAAAAAACTAAAGAAACTATATAAAATATGCTAAAATCCATTAAAATTCCCATACGATAAAGTAAAAAAAAAAAGCAATGAAAAACCAAAACATATTCAAAAGCTCTTCTAAAATACAGAAAAAAACACCCAAAAATGTGATAAAATAGTCCAAAGATAGACAAAAATATGAATATATATGCAGTTAACATGTTTATTCAACACTTTAAATAAAACAACTTGAAACAAAACAACTGTTCCATTTAATAGCATTAAATTTTTTAATAAGATTTATCAAGATGATGAATTAATCTACATTAAAGCATTAATTTTGACAACCCTAATGTTTAATACTATTAATCTGATGTTTTCTCATATTTTAATTTACTCTAATACTAGTCATTCTTCATTTCATGGAGATAATATGCAAAACTATGTAAAAAAAAACAAAAAAAACATCTGAAACTGTTAATTACAGTCTAATAACAGTTGATTTACATCCAAAGCTGTGACCCCAGGTTTATCAAAAACAGAAAAATTACAGTAATGACACAACTTTCAGTGGATGGGATCATGCATTTAATTGGCCACTGTGTTGGTTCATGTGGAACTAAAACAACAAAACCATGAATATATAAGAAAATATGTTAGAATATCTGTCTACTGTAGTGACTATTGTACATGAAAGAGTTAATATAGGAGCAGTAATCAACCACCTCACTGTTAATTTCTTACATTCATATATATTATGTATTATCCTTACAAACAAAAAGGAGTTTGATCAGTGATTGCTAAAACAACCTCAAACTGTTCAACTTAAAATACTACATTAATGCAAAACATATGTTAGTCGAGGATTCTGCGAACAGTTCTGCTAATGCGTCGCATCGCTTTAACAAACACGTTAAGTGCAGATATAGTTCCTTCTTTCTTGAGTCTGTTTGCAAAATCAAATGCAATTGATAGGCGACCATGGCTCAGTTGGTAGAGTCGGTCGTCCAGTAACTGAAGGGTTGGTGGTTTGAATCCCGGTCTGTCTTAGTCAGTCTATTGTATCCTTGGGCAAGACACTTCACACTCCTTGCTTCCAATGTTTAGTGGTGGTCAGAGGTTCCGTAGGTGTAAAATGGCTGCCACACTTCTGTCAGTCTGCCCCAGGGCAACTGTGGCTACATATGTAGTTTACCACCACCAGAGGGTGCATGTGAGAGTGAATGAGTGGGTCACTAATGTGAAGTGCTTTGAGTGCCAAAAAAAGTACTATATAAATCCAATCCATCATTATTATTAGAGATTAAAAATGAATATTTAATAATGATTAATCAAAATCAATCCACAGAAACCCTGTGATTAATCTGAATAAAAGTTTGAATCATTTGACAACCCTAATAATGACAGAAAATGAACATTATTAAATTATTTTGAGTTGTTTATCCATTTGTTTGCTTGCATCATTATTCTGCATATGTTTTTATAAATTCCAGGCATCATTAAACACCATGATGAGTTTGTTTGTTTGTTTGTTTGTTTGTTTTTAAATCACTGCAGGCTTTCCAGATGTCAGGGATTAGAGCGGTGGTGGTGATGCTAATTGGCTGCTGTCCTGGAGGAAGCCTGTCCAACATCTTAACTCTTTTTCTGCAGGGGGACATGAACCTCAGGTACAAACAAAAATACTCACTATTCACTTTTAGAAAATGACACGCATTGATGGAGACTTAGGACTCAAAATGTCACAGTTAACTGGTCGCAGACTTTTGCCAACAGTGTGCGCTGTTACTCACCACCACAACACAAGCAGCACTCTCGCAGACTTGCAAAGATAGAGGGCAGTTTCTTCCCTCCATGACAAGTACTATATTTTTAAGTTTTCGAACTCCAGTCGTACAAATGTGGAAGTGGAAGTGCAGGTTGACCAAATGTAAAATCAACTAATCAGACCCGACACTATACATTGAAAAAAGCAAAACACTGAATCAATGTTAAAAAACAAACAAAAAAAGCTTCAATGAAGCTGTGTGAACTAATACAACTGGATTGAATTGATTAAATTTTCATTTAGCTCAAATATATTTAGTTCAGAGTCCTGCACGGGTTCGGGTACCCGTGGGTGACCCGTGGGTGAACCGCAGATTTTCACTAAACGGGTGAAAAATGTTGTGCTGTGTCGGATACGGGTTCGGTTCGGGTCGGACGTGGGTGATCGCGGGTCTAATTTGCGGTTCATAGGCTAAAAACTGTTCTTTAGTTTGGACTTGTATAGCTGCCTCCTGTCGGCTTCCTTCTTGATGCGTTTTTCAAGCGTGTGTGTGTGTGTGTGCGCGCGTGTGTGTGTGTGCGCGCACGTGAGCTCACGTATAAAAATTATTTTTGAATTTATTATTTGTCTGCTCCTGTTTAACAACATTTTTATTTGGCTCTGCCTCGGCTATGTCACTGTTCAGTATATTCGTGGCAATACATTTTGTATTTAAGTTGACATTTTCTTCCGGGTTCGGGTCGGATATCGGGTTCATTTATAGCGGGTCGGTTCGGGTGCGGATTTGTAATTTTTTTTTTCGTCGGAAAACGGGTCGGATACGGGTTTGAACATGACGGGTACGGGCGGTTGCGGTTTGTCAAAATCAGAACCGTGCAGGACTCTGATTTAGTTCACTCAACTCAGTTTTATTGAATGTGATCAATTGAAGATTTTTTTTTTTTTTTTTTTTTTACAGTGATTCAGTGTTTACTTTTTTCAGTGTAGCGTGATGGTAGTAGAAGTGATGGTATCATTACCGCCATGTCATTAATAGAGTTGAATGAACTGCAGGACATCATGTTATAATAATAAGACAATAAAAATTCTGTATAGTTTCATCCGCTAGGACATTCACCCCATGAGGTGTTTACTTCAAGGACCACATGTGTTCATTATGAAGTTATAGTCCAACCTTACAGTATCTGAAGTATGATTAATAAAGGAGGGGCCAATAAGTCAACAAAATTACTTCAACCAGTTTTGTTAAATTAGAAAATTAGAAAATGAAAAAGGCCTTTTGCCCATTTTTCCAGAGTACTTACATCAGTAGTTCCCAGCCTTTTTTTGGATCATGACCCCCCACATTAATTCTCATCAACATTTAGTCTATATAATATATATTATTATGGACATTATGGCAGAAAGGACAAGTGTAGATTACTGCACAAAGTGAGAATTTTATTTTCATTGGTCAGGTTATACAATCAGCCCAGCTTGTATTTATGAAGCTGACAATTAATGCTGAACAATAACTCATAATATGAATTATGAAAGAGCTGCAGCATCTGAAACTGACTACAGTGAACATCTGACAGATTCAGTTTCAGACTCACAGTTTGTCATGTTTTTTTGTGGATTGGGACTGTATGTCAGTTTTCATTTTAAATTGTATTTTTTTATGTGTTACTAGAAATTCTAGGTGATCCCAAAGATGAAAAACACTGATTTACAGTTTTCAAAATCTAGCAGCTATTTATAATTTACACTGACGACAACTAAAAATCTATATTTTTGTCCCATTTCTTTTCTACCGATCCTCCTCTGATTTCTGTAAATTATTGAGTAGCTTCCATTACAACTGATAAGGGGAGAAACTTCAGCATTAGTGTGTGTTTCCACCAGAAAGAAACAAACAAGTGATGCCAGAAAAGCATGAGTTTCATACAGTTGCTTTAATGCTCTTTGATAATGTAGTTGATTGAGAGTAAGAGTGGACTGTTGGCCTTGACTGAGGTCTTTCCTCTCAGATTAACCTTCTACTTTCACCAGACGTTCATTAACATGACCTATAATTACCATATTAGTGCGACGCTGCAGTGGTGCAATCCAGGTTGTATTTTTAAGGTGTAAAGGTGAAAGCTGCCTGTTGTTCCACAGCTACTATTATGTAACAGGGCAATGTATAAAGACCATAAACCTTTTAACAATGGGCTATAGTGGACTAATGGATCTAACGTGATAATCAGCCTTTAAGTAACACGTTGAACACCTTATCTCAGGAGAGTCAAACTCATTTTAGTTCAAGGAGCACATTTGACCCCATTCAATCCGGAAAACAATAACATACAATAATAACCCATAAATAATGTCAACTCCACATTTTTCTCTTTTTTTCAAGTGAAAAAACTAAAAACCTATTATGAAAATATTTTTATCTGTAACTTGTTCTGTAAAGGTGTCATTCCATGGTTATTTCATTAATATTACTGTGTTCTCTATTGTTATTAAATACATTGTGTGTTGGTTCTATTTTTTAAAAAAAAACATCTGGATTGCTTTGTTTCCAGCTGTTTTTTCACGGTAGAAAAAGGACTTGAGGTCAATACTCCCTCATACATGTCCATGCGTGAAGAACACTCCCGCCTCCCCTCTCGCTGTGTAGCTTATGTGTTTACCTTTACCCAAGTAGCATCCAGCTAGGTTTCATGTCGTTGCTTCTTCTGAAAAAAAAAAAACAGGCTTTATTTCCACAGAGAGCACATGAACCAGTTTGACCCGTCATTTTCTCCAGTTTGTGCAGCAGCTACTGTGGCACCGTCTTCTCTTGTAGATGCTAATGCTAATACTACTTCAGATTCGCTGACGGAGACGGGCTTAACCCCACATGGGTGACGCTAAAGTCCATCTGACATCAGATGGACCAGGTTTTTCTGGGTCCCTCGTTCCTCCTGTTGTTTTCTATAAATGTAGTATGCAGCCAGTGGAGGTGACTAACCTAGCTAGCTCCAATATTAACACGGTGACTCAGTCAGAAAAGTTATATATATAAGTATATACAGATCATATGGATCCACAAAAGCACAAAACATTTATTAACAGGTATATTATTGTTGTTAAAATGGCCCTTACTTCTCTTAAAAAGTTTCATCTCGTTCAGATTATTTGCATTTTTTTGTGAAAGGATAGAACCTTGGAGTCAAGGAATTCAGATGAGGTCACCTGAAATTTCTCGTAAAAAATAGTTAAATGAAAAAGTCAAAATAAAAAAGAAACTTACTAATAAAAAATATATGTTGAGTTGACAGAGACAATCACATACATAACAGATCTAATGTTCATTGTGTTCACTTTTAGATGGTGCAGCTCTTTTATAAATCATAGTTTGAGGTAGAGCAGGTCATCCAAATGGCTGAAAGGTTGGCAGTTTAAATCCTGGCCCTGACTGTCCACATGTTGAACTGTCCATGGGCAAGACACTGAAACCTAAATTGCTCCCAGTAAGTCTGGCAGCAACTACGTACTAGTGTACGAGTGTGTGTGTGTGTGTGTGTGTGTGTGTGTGTGTGTGTGTGTGTGAATGTCAGCATAATTAAAATGCTTTGAGGACCTTAAATGTGGAAAAGGTAGAAGTCCAGTCCATTTACCATTTGTTTGTTCAGTATTATTTGTCAGCCTTGTAAATCCCAGTTGGACTGACTGTATATATCCTGACGAAGGAAAATAAAATCTTCACTTTATTCAGTAATCTACACCTGGCTTTTCTGCCTCCACCCCTAACAATATCCATTATATAGAACACAGGTGTCAAACTCCAGTCCTCGAGATATTTCCCTCTTCCATGTGATTCAGTTTAACCCTTTAACTCCTGAGAACGAACAAAATAACTGGTAACATGAGCAAAGTAAGACACAAATGGCAGAAAATCAAAGAAAAATTCCAAAATTAAAGGAATCAAAATGTAGAAAAAATAAACAAAATGAACAAAAACTAATAAATATTTACAAAATGACAAATAATGTGGAAAATTTGGGGGGGGGAATTACTAAAGAAGAAAACTAGTATTGACATTTGGTCACAGCAATTTAAAAAAAAAGGGTGAAATAAAATAATAATAATAAAAAAAATTAAAAAAAAAACACCTCTTGCTTTTTGGCACCATTTCCATGCACAAAATAAAGTAAAACTGTTGAATTTTTCTGAATATTTAAACTAAATCATCCATTCAGAATGCATCAGCGCTGACATTTAAAGAGTTAATAATCAGCTCCTCATCAGACTGATAATGATGGAAGAGGGAAACATCTAAAACATGCATCCTTGAGGACCGCAGTTTGACACCCCTGATATAGATTATATATAATCTAATTAAAATGTATTTGCAACATAGTATGACAAACTCTTACATGATCAAAAGCAAATGAGCGTGAATTTTGAATATCTGGGGTTACCAGAAATTTGTGATCTTAAAATGGAGTCATGAGCCAGAAAAGTTTGGAAACCACAAATAGTTGGTAAATGCGACACGTCATGTAATTTTACTTATGCTACACTCAAACAATTATTTACAGACAGACAGACAGACTTCATCCATCCACTCAGGGAAATGAGTTTGTCACATAGCTCACACCTAAAACACACACACACACACACACACACACACACACACACACACACACACACAACACATATGTGCAGTGAATGAATAAATAAGTAAAGAAATAAATATGTTATGGATAAAAGTGAGCTGAAGTGTTATAAACAGTTTAAAAACAGTTTAGAAAACAAGTTAAAAGATAAAGGTGCAGAGTGGGTTGGGCTGAGTATGATAGTCTTTTATTTCTCCAATCCACATGAACTAAAATGACTTTGACATCCTTGTTTAATGTCTATAATTTGTATAATTATTTCACAAATTCATCCAGTGGGCCAGAATGGACCCTAGGTAGGCTATTTTTGTCCTGCGGACCATATATTTGACACCCCTGCCTTATTTCTGAAGCTCCTTGGGTAGAACTAATCACTACACTGTAGATTTTGCAGTGTTAATTTGGAGACAATGGGACCAAATACACTCTAGAAGAAGTTAAATAAACTCTCTAAGTGTTGATTTAACACTGCAAAATTTACTGTGTACTATCATATAAATCAGGGGTGTCAAACTGCGGTCCTCGAGGGCCGGTGTCCTGCATGTTTTAGATGTTTCCCTCTTCCATTACATCTGGAGGTCATTGCATCATTATCAGTCTGATGAGGAGCTGATTATTAACTTTTTATGTGTCAGGGATGATGCATTCTGAATGGATCATGTTGTTTAAATATTTAGAAAAATTCAACTGTTTTCCTTTTAGTTTTGTGCATGGAAAAGGTACCAAAAAGCAAGAGTTATTTTATTTAAACATTTTTAAAGGCAAAATTAAAATTGCTGGGACCAAATTTCAATACTATTTTTTTTTTTTAGTTTAGTTTAGTTTATTTTAGTCATATATTCACTTCAAAGCAGCAAAAAGAGACAGAATTTGACTGAAAAAGGCTCAGGCAGAAGCAAAGATTATTAAGTAATAAGTAATTGTCCACATTATTTGTCATTTTGTAAATATTTATTAGTTTATGTTGCTCTTTTTTTTATTTTTCTACATTTTGGTTTTTTAAAAATGTAGTATTTTTCTTTGATATGTGTCTTACTTTGCTCATGTTACCAATTATTTTATTAGTTCTCAGGAGTTAAAGGGTTAAACTGAATCACATGGAAGAGGAAAATATCTAAAACATGCAGGACACCGGCCCTCGAGGACTGGAGTTTGACACCTGTCATATAAATAATAGAATTGATGGACTTCATTAAACCCTGGATGGAACTGATGGTTAAAGCAGCCAGATACATTTTAGTACAAATGGTACCAGGCACAACAAACCTACCCCCTGCAAACATTTGACCTGATTTCTTATCATGTTGAAAACACATTTTTGGTTACTGTAACCTTAACCATTGACCTATATTCATTAACATTTCATGGTATCTATTCACACCTTTCCTGAATATTAGTGGATTTGATGTAAAGTTGTTGACTGACAGACAAACCAACTCAAAAACAATACCCCTCTCCCGTTCATTCAGGGGTGGGATAACAATAAAATACACACAAATCAATGGAGTGTAATTACATGTTCATCTCCATCTCTTTCCTCAGCATTGTGATGACTACCTGCTCCACATTGTTGGCTCTTGGCATGATGCCCCTGCTGCTCTACCTGTACTGCCAAGGCTTTAACCTGGAGAGCGCTGTCCCATATGTTGACATTGTTATTTCCCTTATAATGATACTGTTTCCCTGTGGCGTGGGCATCCTCATTAACCATTACAGACCCCAGTACTCCAAAACCATCACCAAGGTCTGTGCACACTTATCATTTATTATAGCTTATATGTATTTGCAGGGTTTTTTTCTATTTTAGATTCGATTTGATTCATATTTATCTCACAATGGGGAAATTCAACAGCCAAGGCAGTAACAGAATAAAGTACAAGAAAAAAAATATACATACATATGAATAGTGAAAAAAAGAAACAAGATAGTACAAAAGCAAACAATATAAAACCCTAATAGAAACTATACATCCATTTTATATATATATATATATATATATATATATATATATATATATATATATATATATATATATATATATATATATATATATATATATATATATATATATATATATATATGTCGGATTTTAGACTGCTTTAGAGGATGTTTTATGATGATATGATGATTTGATTTCATAATTTCAGGTTATAGAGAGTATACTTACTTATTTTTCAGTCTGCAATGGGTATACCCACGGACAAAAGAGAAGTGATAGTTTTTGGCTCTAAAAAAGAAAGGTCAAAGGTCAGTGCTCACCTTGAGTCCATGTCACTGCTTCCAGTGTCCTGACCAGTACCAGGAAACTGGACCACATCACAGCGGTCCTCAAATCCTTACATTGTCTTCCTGTGGGTCAAAGGTTAGAATTCTAAATCTTACTCCTGGTCTATAAAGAACTAAACGACCTTGGACCCAAATATATCTTAGACCTGCTGGTTCCCTATGAAGCATCCATAGCCCTGAGGTCATAGGTCATCAGGAACAGGTTTACTGTGTGTTCCCAAAATCAGAACCAAACAAAGTGAAGCATCATTCACTTGTTCTGCTCCTCACCTATGGAACAAACTAACTACTTTTAATAAATAAATTTGCCTTGCCTTAGTGGAGGTCACAACCTATAAGTAATGATAATTGTTTTTAATTTTGATGCAATTTTGTTCTGTATGATATATATATATATAACCTCCGACTGGGTTTTTTTGTGTTGCTGTTGGCAGGTTGGTCTCTATATTATGATGATTACAGTTGTAGCAGTCGGGATTCTTTCCTCTATTTCTGTCGGAAAATCTGTCCTCACGGTGCTGTCTCCTCCGTTCATGATCATCGGTGCTCTCATGCCCTTTATTGGCTACACCCTCGGATACATCATCTCCTCTCTCTTCAGATTCAACCAACCGTACGTCCAGAGATGATCATTTGGTTAAATTCTTATAAAAGCCCTGGCAGCAGGTAGTATTAGTCATGTCAGGGAGTAAAGCCTTTCTTTATGTATTTATGATTTATGAATGAGTCTGTCCTTGTCTTCAGGGAGCGGAGGACCATTGCTATGGAAACAGGCTGTCAGAACGTCCAGCTGTGCTCTACCATCCTGAAGATTGCTTTTCCTCGAGATGTGATGGGGCCTTTATTCATGTTCCCGTTGATCTATGTGACCTTTCAGCTGATGGAAGCGTTCATACTCATTGTTTTGCTCCGGTGTTACCAGTGTTTTACGAAGAAGACGAAAGGTAAAGCCTTTTCTACCGGAAGCACTAAAACACTAACGCCCCTTATGTCAGAGGTGTAAAGTAACTACGTAAAAGTACTTCATTACTGTACTTAAGTACTTTACTTAGGTATCTGTACTTTACTTGAGTATTTATTTTTTCTGTCAATTTTTTACTTTTATTCCCTACATTTTTACATAAATATCTGTACTTTATACTCTTTACATTCTCAGAATATTCAATTTTAATATTTTATCTCAAAACCTTTTATTTTAAAATTGTGCATTTTTTAATATGATGATTATTTATCTCAATTGTGAGATAAATTACATTTCCTGCGCACATCCACAAAACTGAGTAACTGTGACTTGATCAAACTCACTTTTAAAGGCTTTATTATATATATATATATATATATATATATATATATATATATATATATATATATATCCCCAGGTGTATGCTGTGTAGAGAAGCCCTTGTTACAGTTACATTACAACAGGGATGCTGGCAGGCTAGGCATACATAGGCATCTTAACCAGGTAGCGGACATACTGTACAGGAACATCTGTACAGAGTATGGACTGGAGGTCACAGGGTCAAAATGGGAGACCACCCCCCAAAGTCTGACAGAGAATCCTGTGGGACTTCCAGATCCAGACTGACAAGATGGTGATGGCCAATCAGCCTGACATAGTGGTGGTGGATAAACATGAGAAGACAGTGGTGGTGATAGATGTAGCAGTCCCCAGTGATAGCAACATCAGAAAGAAAGAACATGAGAAGCTTGAGAAATACCAAGGGCTGAAAGAGGAGTTAGAGAAAATGTGGAGTGTGAAGGCAAGTAGTGATCGGAGCACAATGACCGGGACCCCCAAGCTGGGAGAATGGCTCCAGCAGATACTAGGAACAACACCAGAGATCTGTGTCCAAAACAGCGCATTGCTAGGAACAGCTACGACCCTGCACAGAACCCTCAGGCTCCCAGACCTCTGGTAGAGGAAGTAGACAGATATACTTCTCTCTCTCTCTCTCTCTACATATATATATATATATATATATATATATATATATATATATATATATATATATATATATATATATATATATATATATATATATATATATATATATATATATATATATATATATATTTTTTTTTTTTTTTTTTTTTTTTTTTTTTTTTTTTTTTGTTATTTTTTTTTTATTATTATTTATTTATTTTTTGGAGTCTCAGAATTGTCAGTCTATAAAATACTTAATTGCATCTTATAATTGAGGCATGTTTTTTTTTTTTTATCCTGTCTTATCCAGCATTCGTAACAGTAGAACGTTAGTCTGGCTCCTTTTGGTGCTGAACTAATTAGCATTGCCAAGGGAGACTTCATAACGTGTATGAGGCTCGCCTTGGTATTTTACTGACTTTATTATGAGTTTTGATAAACCACATTTCAATGCCAGATCTGACAAGGCATGATGGGACAGTGGAAAAAAAGGTGTGTCTGTGTTTGGGGGGGGTACAGGGGAGACACATTTGACAACTATGACAACTATGTAATTTCCTGCATTCTGGTGAATCTTTATACACTAATTATTGCATTTTCTGCATTCATTTATGGTGGAAATGTATTCATGTAAACATCCAGTGTATATAGTAATAATACATATTAAAGAGACTGACACTATCTATAAGAAATGTACTGACGGCAATCTTTTACAATCTAAATATATTTTCAATTCGATTCTCAAAGGAAGGATTCACAATAATTACTTAAAATAAATGTTTTATCTTAACTTAAATATACTACAGTATACATTAACCACAATTAAAATAAATTAACATAATATATAGAACAAAATGAACATATTTTTTTTACATACTGTATTAAGTGTCCTGATCCAATATAGCTGTGTATTTAACTGCTATAACTGCATGACAAATGGTCCCTTGCTCAGCCTTACTCACTAAGACAGTTTAATAATAAGCATAATATTATTGTTTATTTCTACAGGAACTTATCAACCAGCATCTATAACAGCAGACCAGTTAAAGGACCCTAGTGAGGAAACCATCTGATGAATGGACCTGAAGCAGAAACTGGATCTGTTTATAAATGACACCAAAGACTCTGTGAACTGATGGACATGAAACACACATTAAAATACTGCAGTGGCTAAAGGATGTGAATAACAGCAGGACAGCTAATGTGAATGTTCATTTGTAACATTAAGTGTACTCTGTTTTTCAATGTGTCTTTGTAGTTGTTTTTTGGTTGTTGTTGTTGTTGTTTTTTACTGAATACATAGCAATAGTGTAATCTGATTATGTGCAAACATGTAAAGGAATTATCTAGATTGCATGTATTTTAGTTCATTATGACTGAAGCCTCAATTTTATTTTATTGAAATTTTGTAAATGAAATATGTGGTGTTATCATTTGAAGATACATGAAAATAAAAATAAAAATTGTTAACACTAAACTACATGTATGAACATGTATGTATTTCTGCAGTACAGTACTTCTATGTACAGTATCACACTATTATATTGTCATTGTGTATTATTGCACAGTTTTATATTACAAACTAATATAAATTAAACAATATTTGCACAGGACTACAATAGCCTACCATGGGGACATTTAGTGCATCACATCTGTGTTCACATGGCACATTCACATAAAATAAACAAAGGATTTTTTTTCTCCTTCAAATTTCCTGATATTACTCACTTGCTTTGATGCTAATTTATCGACAGAAGGTTATATTGAGAGACAGAATAATGTTTGTTGCAGTATGCTATCATACACGTCACCCATCTGACAGTCTTTTAAGGATTTTAATTAGCTGTTTCAGTGAGCATCCAAGAAATATGTGATAAACCACCTCAATTTCTGATCAAAAACACTTAATTTCATTCATCATCATTCGCACACACTGTAAACCTGAATGTTCAGAATAATTTAATATATTCAGTTGTGAATACTCAAAGATTCAGAAATAGTACTACTAACTCAAATGTATTTAGTTGCTGTAACATGTTCTTCTTTTTAAGTATTAACAACTAATTTTTTTTTTTTATTAAGGAGAACTATTGTGGATATAAGTGAACATAACTTAAAAACATAAATAAGGTACAACTTAGTGGAATTAAGTCATTAAATGCTGAGAATGATATTGAACTGTTATTTCTATTGTTTCAAATAAAGATGATTGAAAAAAAAAACTTAACTGATGGAATAGATGATGAAATACAATTTCACAGCACTGCAAATAACCACCAATATGTATCACACCAAAAAAAATTACAATCACAAAACACAGTAAGTTTAGTCAGGGGCGGGTCGTCCAATGACTGAAGGGTCAGAGGTCAGTGTCCCGACTCTGTCTGTCTACACTGAACCATGACTTAGTCTTCCAGTATGACTGACAGAACCTTAGAATACTAAGTTAATAAGTAATATTTTAATTAGAAGTATAAGTATATAAGTATAAGTATATACATTTTAAGTTCTGGAAATTTTTATTTTTTTAAGTTTCATCAACTTAAAATAATTGAAGCAATTGATTGCCTTAAATGTTTTGAATTCTGCTAACGTATTCAAGTTTACAGTGCAGTCTCCTTAACCTTCAGCCTGTTAATATGTGAAATAAATGTGTGGAAAAAAACTGGTTGCAGAAAATTCCACCAAATTATAAGATGTTATTTCACATGGGACTAAACCCTATGAAGATGACTTTGTTGTGATTTAGGGCTTTATAAGTAAAATTGAATTGAATTGAATTAATACTATCACAGGACTGGCTTTTATTTATTTAGAAGATGCAAAAAAAAATGTCTATGTTGGTAGATAACTAATTAATCTCATTCATATTTTCAGGTTCATTATTTCATATAAACATTCCATGATGAAAAGGAAAGATCATAACATAGTTCAAGTTCCCCAAAGAAGATTTGTTCTGGAACATGTCATTTACATGTATCAACTGTTTCTGAGTATCGTCATTTTACTACAGTCAATGCATGCAGGGGGGGGGGGGCTATCATATCTATCATATCTGCACAGTATTCCAGATAGACGACTCTGTGAAGCAACCAGTTCACCATATCACATTGCAAAGAGGTCCTTGCCCTGCACTTTGTGATAAAAAAAAAACCCTCTTTCTTCAATTCCACTGCTCCAGGTTCAATAACTTTCCAGGCTGGTTGCTTGTACTTCTAGTTCTGAAACTGTGTAAGATCTTCAGTCATATCCTTGAACTTAGGTGTTGTTTGACACTGCCTTACAATTCTTTTTTTTTTTTTTAGAAAGTATCTACTTCAGACATTAAATGTGCTAAATCTTATATATTTTAATAAGATGGATCAGGGAAAAAAATGACAAAAGTTCCGGTTAGTTCATGTTTTTAATATATATGTTGGTGTATTATTCCACATATATGGTGGTTTATGCACATATATACAATGAATTTGTAAATATTTCACTAGAAAGAACCTGTAAAGTCAATGGATCATAATGTGTAGACAGTGTTTTGAAGTAGATGTGGTAGATCTGACATCAATATTCCTTTGGATTAAAACTTATTCTCTTGTTAATTCTAATAGTTTCACATTTTGACCCCAGACTAATCTTAGAAACTTGAGCCAAAGTAAAATTTACTTTTATTCTGGAAGCATTTTACTTGTAGACCAGTCTAATTAATAATAATAATCCATAATAACGCAACATAATTATAAGCATAATTTAACATAATTGTTAAACTATCTTTTTGTCTCTTAATTTTGTTGTACATATGTATAAAGACAATAAAGGCATTCTATTCTATTCTATTCTATTCTATTCTATTCTATTCTATATTTTATGATCAATTTGTGAAGAAATTTCAGTAATTCCACAGGGTTTATATTTTTGTTCTTAGTAGTAGTAATCTTTTTATCTTATATTGAATCTTTTTATCTTATCTTATCTTACCTGTGCTGCACTGAATGAGACCGTCCCTATCTCATTACATTTGTGTGATGACAAATAAAGCTTCTATTCTATTCTATTCTATTCTATTCTAGTTCTTCTCGGTTTTGAATTGAACTAAGGAGAACTACCACAAAGAAGGTGACCTGGACAAATGACAACCAACGCAGAGGGTTCACATACATAGGTCTGATCTAATGTATTATTGACTGCTGGAACTATCTGGAACTAACTAACATTCTTCTCATTTCATTTGTCATGTGGGCACTGGCAAAATGTAGGTGTGTGTTCTGTTTTTGTCTATCGTTAAAAATGGAAAATGTGAATAAAAAGTATTTAACAAAAGGTTCACATCCTTTTTTTTTTTTTTTTTTTTTTTTTGCAACTGTATCTGTGAAGCTGCAGAAGTCAGATGTGCACTAGATGGCACTTCTACATAAGGGGTAGCCTTCGTCTGTCACTACTGCAATAAGAAAAACCAGTGACAACACACAAGGTTTTTACTTTAGAAAAGGGGAGACACGAGGGAACATGTGGCACAGCAGGTAACCTAGTGTTAGAAACGTAAGGATTCTGCCTGAATTTGATTAAAAACAGGGATAAAGAACAATCCACTTGGGTTTGTAACCTGTAGCAGTAGGTGTGAAACAGACAATTCTAAGGTGTTTTTTTTTTTTTCTTTTTCATATGTGTGTTTTTGGTCAAAATACTTGTAATCTTGTATGTAATTTTTCTGCTCATGGTAGGATGTGAATTTCACCTCTGGAGATGGAGAAAAATGTGGGATTGGAGCACACAGGACAGTGAACCATGAGCAAAAAAAAAAAAGTATTTTCTACATCCATTTGTGTGATGTAGTCAGGAAAACACTGCACTAGATACTAAACATCCTGCAGTCAAAACCTTATATTATTTAAGAGAATATATGGATTCATGAGTAGTGTGAAATAATATAGGCAATAAATTACAATAAAAGAACACTGTAAATAATATATATATAAACATATATTTTTAATAGACCAGATCCTTGTACACATCTACTCACTGTAAAAAAAACAAACAAACTTCAATTTGTAGATATTACAATATAAATCCACTGTAAATTTCAACCCATTATTGTCTGTGTCTCTAGTCGCATGTTTGTCTATATTAGGTCTATGTTTAAATATGATTGGGTTCATGTTGCAACTGTATGTCATGAGCAAAGAAAAACTGCAACCAAATTCCTTGCATGAATTCACATATTTGTAGCCTAGTAAACTAGCCCGCCTCTAGTGGTAACAAATATTTTTGCTCCATAGATCAGGGGTGTCAAAATGCGGTCCTCCAGGGCCGGGGTCCTACATGTTTTAGATGTTTCCCTCTTCCATTACACTGGAGATCATTGCATCATTATCAGTCTGATGAGAAGCTGATTATTAACTCTTTAAGTGTCAGAGAAGATGTACTCTGAATGGATGATTTAGTTTAAATATTCAGAAAAATTCAACAGTTTTATTTTATTTTGTGCATGGAAAACAAGAGGGTTTTTTTTTGTTTTTTTTAATTATTATTATTTTATTTCACCGTTTTTTTTTTTTTAAATTGCTGTGACCAAATGTCGATACTAGTTTTCTTCTTTAGTAATTTTTTTTCTCAAAAAATTTTCCACATTATTTGTCATTTTGTAAATATTTATTAGTTTTTGTTAATTTTGTTTATTTTTCTACATTTTGATTCTTTTAATTTTTCTTTGATTTTTCTGCCATTTGTGTCTTACTTTGCTCATGTTACCAGTTACTTTGTTAGTTCTCAGGAGTTAAAGGGTTAAACTGAATCACATAGAAGAGGGAAATATCTAAAACATGCAGGACACCGGCCCTCGAGGACTGCAGTTTGACACCTGTGCCATAGAGCCTCAGCCAATCACAACGCTCCATCTGTGTAGCAAGACTGTAGGGCGGGGCTTAGCACAATGACGACAGGTTTGAAGAAGTACGAACTTATATCCAGTCTATGGTCGGATAAGCAGCATGTAAACAGACCTGGTTGGATATTTTTCCTCCACTGTTAGCGGTGCGTTAATTAGCCTAGCCTATAGGATGTTAAAACAACCACATAGACGCTAGTTTTATTTTCATTGCTCTGTATATCTCACATTATTCATTGCTCTGATTGGTCATAACACTGGCCTATTACGTGCAGAGCAGTTTGAAAGACATCCGTTGATCCCACCCGTACGCTTAAGCTCAGGCTATGGATCGTCTCCAGACTATGGATTCATATCATAGTTGCCAGGCTAACATATTTGGCCAATAAAGCTAATTCTGATAATCAAGTTTTCTAATTTGTATCAGTCATTCCTTGTGTCAATATCAACATTTCCTGAAGATTTTATGAAAATCTGTCTATAACTTTTTCAGTTATCTTGCCTATAACAGACAAATCCAGAAGAAAACATTACTTCCATTGTTCCTCGGCAGAAGTAACAAGTAATAATAATAATATATTTTGTGATTCTGTTTATGTAATTATTGTATTTCTTCCTTAAATCTCCCTCTTTCTTTCTTTTTTAGATGGCTTCATACAATATGTGTCAGTTCACATGTTTATTTTAAACCTGCTACCACACTATAACACTTACATATGGTGACATTAATGCTAGCTTTGCATTAGCATTAGCACCAGTTACAACAATACATATGGTGAGCAAGATGTTAATCAGCAAATCTATGGTATATTTGTGTTGTGTAAAGATATCTTACAGCTTTTCTGATCACTCTTGCAGAAAAAAAAATCATAAAATCTTTTGTCAACAGATTATTGATCTACGCAATATCGTTTTAGCTACAGGTGAACTAGGGTCCTTAAGCTACCTGGGGTACCCAAAGCTGCATGTTCAGCCTTATCTGAAAATAATTAAAGTGTCCTGTCTTAATCTGTGGCTATCTTATGTGTTTATTATGATTATTATGTACATTTAACAAAATAAACATATGACATAAATAAAACAAAGTGCAATAAGCTGTGGCTGATGTTTTTATAACATTATTAACTCGTATTCATTCAGTTAGTGACATAGTGGGCCCACCTATTATTCCTATTAGCAAAAGTATTTAAAAAAAAAAAAAAAGCATCAAAAAGAAGTTATCCCAGCAGTTGTTGTATTTTCTTATTTCAATTAAACATTTTCGGGCGGCACGGTGGTGCAGTAGTTAGCACTCGTGCCTCACAGTAAGAAGGACCCTGGTTCGAATCCCACACCAGACCTTTCTGTGTGGAGTTTGCATGTCCTCCCCGTGTCTGCGTGGGTTTTCGCCGGGTACTCCGGTTTCCTCCCACCATCCAAACACATGCACTGATAGGTTGATTGGTTAATCTAAAATTGTCCATAGGTGTGAATGTGAGAGTGATTGTTTGTCTATGTATGTTCAGCCCTGCGATGAACTGGCGTCTCATACAGGGTGTACCCCGCCTTCGCCCATTGTAGCTGGATTAGGCCCCCAGTGACCCTAGTGAGGGTAAAGCGGGTTCAGATAATGAATGAATGAATTAAACATTTTCATGAACACTCATAATCAATTTTATTTATAGATATACAGAGGATTGTTGTTTATTTCCATCATATTAGTTTATTTGTATTTTATGAGTACTTATTTTTATAGTATTATTTCATTTTATCAGTTTAACTTACCTGAGTGACTCAACTTCTATACTTTATTTTAACTTCAGCCTGTTTTGTTTATTTCATCTAATAGACTGTAGCATCTAAAAGACTTCAGAATCTCTTCATCATAGTTTAAAAATTTAGCGGACTCCAAACAACATCTTGCTTAGAACCATAACAAAGGTAGAAATGGCCCTGGATCCATTATATGGTTATATCATGGTCCATCCTTTAGGTTTATACGGTCGGAAGCATTAACCGTTTAAGCCCTGATGCGTCAGCGCTGACACATTCTGAATGGATGGTTTAGTTTAAATATTCAGACAAATTAAATTTTTTTAACTGTTATCTTACTGAGAATTTTGTTGATGGAACTGCTGTATGGGTGTCAAAAAGCAACTGATTTAGAAAAAGAAAAAGTCCAAACTAAAACTACTGGATGCAAATTACGACAATAGTTTTTTTGGGTTTTTTTTTTTTAACTTCGTTTTTATTCATTTGTGACTATGTATTAGTTTCTGTTGATGTTGTTGCTTTGTTTTGTTTATTTTTCTCTGATTTGCTTTTCATTTTGATAATTTTTCTTCAATTATGTTTTGTTAGTGTCTCACTTTGTTCATGTTACATATTATTTTGGTTAGTTTAATATTCATTTTTATTCATTTTACTGATCACTTTGGCTGTTTTTTTTTTTTTTTTTTTTGGTCATTTTGTTGCTTATTTTATTTTTTTTACTGTGGAATTGCTAAAGTCTCAGGAGTTAAAGGGTTAAGGTGATATGTTTCCCCCTACCCATACGCTCTGTAAAGCATCGTCAGCATCATCTTAATCACCTGGCATCACTATCAGACACAGATATCAGTGTCCCAGACAGTGTGCTTCACTGCAGCTCTTCCAGCTGGTGGAGATAACGCTGATCTTTGGTTGCTGTTCATGGATGACGCCTTTACATCCTGGCTCTGGTTCTGGGCCTGAACCTCAGACACATCTTTCCATCTCTATAGGAATCACTGTAAGGATTTGGAACGACATCCAGGAGAATATAGGAGGTGTTTGAGTCTAGCCTCCTGATCACCTCCTGCGGGACGCTTCATCCTGATCCTCATTCTCTGTGGCATCTGCATCCTCATTAGCTGCTCCTATAGACATGAGCACAGGCTTCATTCCACACAGTGAAGGTAGTTTGTGTATTAACTCTTTAACCCCTGGTGTGTCTGTGGTGAGCACTCTGAGTATAATATTTATTTTTAATATTGATAAAAGTTCAGCCTTTGCTCAAATGAGAAAAATGTCAAAGTGAATAGAAGATAGAATAGACCTTTTTCTTTTATTTGTTTTAAATTATTACTTAAAAAAAATCACAACAAGAAACTACAAATGATAATAAATTTAAAAAAAGAAAAACTATAACAAAAAATACAACTATCAAAATTAAAAACTGATAGATGACAACCAAATTAATAGACAGAAGTCATGAAAGGGAAAAAAAATAATACACACACACACACATGTTACACATTGTTCATTGCATAGACATCTGAGCATGCTCAGTGCATCCTCTGCTGCTTGTGGAATGGGAATTAAAACACATTTGACTTATAATAATAGAAAATGTGAGCATTTTTTCTGACAATTTTCTTTTTTTTTTTTTGCTTTTTATGTTGTTTGCAGTACTGTTTGATTTCCTTGGTTTTTTTTATTATTATTTTACTATTTTCTTACCAACTGTTGACTGTATAACTACTTTTTGAAGTTCAGCCAGGTGCCCAAAAGCAGCTGGATTGATTTAGTAGAAAAGGAACCCCAAAACAAAAATGATTAATCCCAAATTCTAATAGTTATCAATGTGTTCCAGTTCACAGTTCATGTACAGCATCCTAAATCTCTTACTGATTTACATTCTAGGTGCCGTATTTAGTAAAAATCTGTCAATCCATCTTGTTGTATTTTTCTGTTTTTCCACCTGTTTTGACACTAAAACACACAGTGAAGCAAAAACCCCTGAAGAAAAGGAGCACAAACACATATTCACAGCAGCTTTTATGAACCTGAAACAGATGTAAATTCACAGCAACACATTTACCTGGAATAATCGTTCAGGGTTTAAAGAGTTAAATACTGATTTTTTTTTCTATATTCTAGTGAATTTTTATGAATCTGTTCCTGTGTTTCCAGTGTGAAATGTTTTATTCATATAAAGCAGTAGTTCCCAAAAGATATATCTGGCATTTCCAAAACCTGAGCTTTGATTAAAATATATATATATATACTGAAAACTGTGAATTTCAACATAACATGCATTTCATCATACATCTACACCTTAACAGTAAAATAAATAATGTTTCTCAGTCTCACTACCTCATATTTTTAATTCGTATGGAATTAATGCTTTTGCTTTTTTCATTTTCTGGTCAATTTCTCCTTTTTCAGTTGTTGCTTGTAAGACTTAATGAGTGTCATGACTTTCATGGTGTTTTGTTTTAGTCAAATGTTAACACTTAAAGCTGACAAAACACTTATTATAATGCATTAAATGGCTTTTTTTTCCACCAGACTATGTGTAATTGTTACTTATAAACATTTTGTGAATATAATAAAATCATGTTTTCCTCTTTTACTGGTTTGATCTGTGAATGACTGTGACCTTAGATATTATTTTATGGTCAATATATTTTCAGTATCTCAACATAACATTGTTTTTCTTGTATTTACTGAAACATATTGGTTAGTTGTAGTTGAATGTGTCTACTATTCTTTTCAGCACATGCCAAAAAAATCCCCAATTCCTAATTTCACTGCCAAACACAATAACAATAAAGGCATAAACTATAAAATCTATTTTAATATTGACTGAATATTGATTGGTGCCTGCACCATGTTGGGTTTTTAAATTTTGGATAGTTTGTGTTGATTATTTTCACATCCCTGTTTCTCATCCAAGTGCGTCTTAGTGAAACCACTTCATAGCAGGTGTCAAACATGCGGCCTGGGGTCCAAATCTGGCCTGCCAAGGGGTCCAGTCCGGTCCTCTGGATGAATTTGTGAAATGGAAAAATGACACTAATATATGAATCATTTTAATTGAAGTTCCACATTGAGACCAATTCACTCTCATAATAACCTATAAATACTCTCTTTTTTTTTCTTTGTAAATGTTTTCATTTATTAACACTAAAAACAAAGTATAATTTTGCAAAAAAAAAAAAATCTGTATAAACAGAACAAAAGGAAATGTCTTAAGAGAAATAAGTGCAATTTTATGCTGTAATGTACACATGTAAATGATGATCTAAAGCCTAATAATGTTAAAAATACACATTTATTTCACTTTGTTCATTCTATTCACATTGTTTTAAAGGATCATTTGTAGATGTAAACATTTTCATCATGTAACTTGGATCTTTTTTTTGCACTAAAACATGGACAACCATTTGGGATTGATTATTATTTATGTATTTTTCTGAATGTGGCCCCTGAACTAAAATGAGTTTGACACCCCTGCACTACCCCTTCATGTTCAGAACAGACTTATGTCTTTAAACTCGTCTCTATTTTAAACCTTCAGCAGTCGGTAGGATTAGTTATGTCAGGACATAAAGCCTTTCCTTATGACTCCCTTTAGAGAGTGGAGGATTGTTGCTATGGAAACAGGCTGTCAGAACATTCAGGATTCAGCTATTGAGAAAATACACTTTTCTTCCAGTGTTAACCGGCTTCAGTGGTCGACTCGACCTCCTGACTAATGGAGGCGTTCATACTCCGGAAAAATGAGTTCCCAGATGAAAGAAGCCGTGTGTGTATTTACAGAAAAATAACTTTTGCTCCAGCTTCTAAATGTCACTGTGCGCATCTTCTGTTTCATAGAATACCACAAAGAGTCACAATATACTATATGTCAGGGGTCTCACATTCATGTTCTTTCAGGGACCACATTCAGATCAATTTGATTTCCAGTGGGCTAGACCAATAAAATAATTACATATACACGTCTTTGTTTTAGTGCAACCCCCCCCACAATTAAATTATGAAACTAATAACTTTTATAATCTATCTATTAACCCTTTATTGGTCAGCTCAACCGTTTGGTAGAGGTAACTTTGAACGCTGATATCCAATCTAAATTTAAGTTGTTTGACTCCAAACTTCTTGGGCAGTCAGTGATATAAACATGGATTCGCAATGACATCATCATTCTGGACACTTTACCTAATTACGCCGGCCGCCATTTTAGGAGGGGTACACATTTGCGTAGATACCACTGACAAGCACATACTAGAGTCCTGATACACCCAAAAATCGATCGAAATCTGACAGTTTCTGATCAATATGCCTAAATTATGCATTGTGTATGGCTGCAGTACACATGTCTAGCAACAGGGAAATATATAATTACTCAGAATTCCGATGGAAAAAGGAGAGAAGCAATTCAAGTGGATACAAGCAATTGGTAGGGTGAACAGTGATGGAACTCCCAAGTTTAAATGGGCCTACGTTTGTAGTCAGCATTTCATTGGAAGTAGGCAATATTAGGTGATTAGCTGATATTATAAAATAGAAAATCATAATCAAAATTTTGCAAGAGTCCTACCTTTGGCTAGGGCTGGGCCAACATATCACATAGGAACTGTACGGTAATTGATATGGACAGCACTCCAATCAGAGCATAGATATTTTCTGGTCATACCTTCGTCTTTCGGGAGGTTCTAAACTCATTATATAGTCGTGGTACATTGTAGATGTGGTGTTTACATGCTTGTCAGTAGTATCTATGCAAATGATTGGTAAATACTTGAGTTAAATGTAGGGTCAGTAAAAACAATGCAAATAAAAATGTTAGATTATGTTATAATAATCCCTATGAGGTGGAAAAAGCAAAAAGTATTATGATTTTTGTAGTGTGACCAAAAAAGGTTGAGAAAAGATGTGAATAACTTGGAAAAACTGAAATATAAGTAATTGATATCTTAACAATATCCTGCCTGAACTTAACATTATTTGTATATGTTCATTATGGATCAGTTTTACAAAGACACTAAACAGTAACGGAAGCAGAAAATTGTTAAAATTGTGCTTAATTTTCTTTAGACATCTCAGGTTGTTCATATTTATTCAGGTTATTCACATTTTATTGTTACGGGATAGGTTGTAAATGCCAATATTTTCATTTACTGCAATGTAAAATTTCAAAGTGATCCAGAATCTCTTCTGGATCATCACCAAAATCTAATCATTTGTTTTTTGTGACACTCCCAACAGGTCACAAATTTTTCATCAAGATCCGTCTAACCTTCGGAGCTATCTTGCTAACTTACAAACTCTGGGAAAAACATAACCTCCTTGGCAGACCTCTTCATTTGGGGGGGGGGGGGGGGGGGGGGGGGGGGGGGCTGCCTTGGCAGAGGTTTGCGCTCTTAAGAGTGCTTTTCTAGTTATTTATTTATAAAGGGCAGCATTTCAAATGTTTATAAAACATCAATTTAATTTCAGTGTACCTCAAACTTGGCACATATAGCAGTAACCGATATGCTGACAAAACACACAGATTTGACATCAGCTGGATTGATGTAAAAATTAGCATCTTCATGTGCAAGTAGTGGTGTTTGTTGTGCCTGTGCAACACTCGTTTTAAGGTGATTTTTGTGGGAATTGGTGATACACTGAACAAATTACAAAGCATCATGAGAAAAACAATACAAGGACAAAACCTCTTGTGTATTTTTAGTTTGACTAGGAATCAAAATAAGACCTAGAACTATTTTTATGGTGACTTTATGAATTATCACTGCATTTAACCTATTTTTCATTATTTATTACCCATAGAAATCAGTTACTTTCCTATATTTAATTTCCTCAGCTGTTCATGAAAGCCATTTTAACTAATCCAAGGTTATGTCAGAAGAGACAAATAAATAGGCTAATCATTAAAGAATACAGAACAAATGTTGGATTCCGACATGTTTTATTGGTTAAGTCCTTTGTTACTGTACACGATACAAACTGTCCATATTTTTCCACTTAAAATAAAATCCCTACGTACAAAAATGTAATTTTCCCCAACTGTTGTCTACGTGTTCCTTTGAACCACATTAACCTCACAGCACCAACAAGTATTCTTGGAATTACATTTACACACTTACTTAAAAATGTTCGCAACAATGTACAAAACCCTAAATCAGAAAAAAAAAAAAACTTTGAATACAATGTTAGAACAGACCATATAATGTACAAATCTGGAAACTAAGCAGAACTTAAATTTTAAATTTAAAACGATAATGCCCTCAAAAATGAGTTGCATTAAAAAAAAAAAACCCAAAAAACAAAACAAAATCAGCAATATACCAGGGTTCTCACCAGGAATTTTGTACAGTGACTCAGTCCGACACTATGCGCACGCTCCTTCCTTAAATCTCACACAGATGCTCCAAATGTTTGCGATTTAGGTCATTCACCACACATGCCATCACGGAAACAACCGGGACATGCAAACTGTAACCCCGAGATCGGAAGAGACTCTTAAATTTAGACGGGAACGGGTAAAGGACATGAAAGGACGGCTGAGGTGGGGAGACAAATTAACCTGTATAGGCACCCAGTCGATAACAACAAACTCTTTCACAGCCCCACCTGCTCCAATGAAGATGTTTTCTCACATAATATGGAAATATTACACAAGCAAAAACACAATACCGTAACTTGAAAGGTAAGCGTAGTGGCCCTAGTCACAGCATGATTTTTTTAAACTGACAGCGTAACGGGCCGTTACACTGAAATGCACTGGTGAGAACCCTGTGTCCATTTTTTTTAAGAGTGTGTCCACAACTGTTCAATATTTAATTAAAAGTCTTGTTGGTATTTGATTAAAAAAAAAAAAAAAAAACACAAATAAATATACCTCAAGTATCAGGACTGTATATTTTGATTAGAAAAAAATACCACATGCAAGAATCCTAAAGTATAAAGATCACACACCCCATCTGTAGGAGGATGGTGCACCAAGTTAGACAAAAGAGAATACAGGAAAGAGTTCAGATAATGTGAACATTCACGACAAAACTGAGTGATAAAAAGAGATTTCCACTGACATTCAAGCAAAAAAAAAACAAAACAAACAAAACTGTCACAAAACGTATGCTAAGTGGTATCAACGTTTCCCTCTTCTTTTTTTTTTTTTTAAATTGTAATGAAGCTAAACCTGAATGCTGGTACATTTTGTATTTGGGTCAATCTGAGCTGCATGGCTGAACCTGCAGCCTAAAATATGAAGATTTTTGAGAATTTTCAGGATTAAGGAGTCATGAATAATTATGGTTATTTTAAGCCGCATCAATTCCAATTGTAATGACAAAAACTAATTCAAGTGTATTCTCTTAGTTTGTTTTTTTTTAATGTAAATCCAAAGAAAAATAATAAAATAATTGATGGTTGTTGCTTCTGTTTGACAGTGTTTTGTTACTAAATGTGAAAAACCCAGACAGGAAAAACCTCAACGAGAAGCTCCTCTGGCCTGTCAGAGGAGTTTGTAGGATTTCCAGTGTGTCTGCACCCATGACGACACAAACGCCACCCACCGCTCATCCTCGTCGAGGTGGAGCAGGTTTAACGTTGACTGTCGGTAGATGGAGAACGAGAGCGGGAGCGAGAACGCGAGCGAGAACGGGAAATGGAGCCTCGCTGAGCGGGCGGTGGGGAGGGCGGGGTGTTAGACTTGCTCGTCTTCGAGGAACGTTTAGTGGGTTCTTTGGATTTGGGGCTCGGAGAGGAGGGGCCGCCAGGGGAGCCGCTGCGGGAACGGGAGCGGTTATGGGCCTTGGCGGGGCTGCGGGAGCGCCTCGGAGAGCGAGAAGGTGAACGGCCACGTGAACGGGAGCGTGAGCGGGACGAGCTGTCAGAGCGGGAACGGCTTCTCGACCTGGAACAAGAAACGGAGTGAGAAAAAACATGAGAATCGAGGACATTAACTAGAAAACACCACATGAAACGAGCCCAATATGGACATAACTGTGGAAACGTGCTCCAGTGGCAAAGGAATTGATTTTACAGACCTCCTTATGGCCAAAAGGGTGAAGTTGGATTTATGAAGTGGGGTTGTGTGACAGCTTTATCCCCAATGTAATTGAGTGGAAGTACATTTTCAGATACCCTTGAAATTAACCGTCTTAAATATCAGAGCTGCCATTACCAACTGTGGGCCCCATGAAAACTACAACACAAAAATCTAAATTTTACTAAGTGTATTTGTAGTAAACAAACAAACAAAAAAAAAAACCTCAAGATTTAACTTTTCAGTCAGATATAAGAATGTACTTTGACAACAGATCTGCAAAATTTTACTTCAAGAACTCTTACCAAGATCATTTTCACTTGTTCCATTGGCATTGTTACTGAATTCAGGGATTTCTTTTTTGCTTAATAAATAATAAAAAATAAATCTGCCAAAGGAACAAGTGAAAATTATCTTAAAGGAGCAAAGTCTTCAGGTTCAGTTCATTATTTCCTATTGTATCCATTGTTGTAAACGTTTAAAAATCCCATTGTTACCTAATGTTGTTCTTTTCTTACTGGTCTAATTTCAGTCTCTGTTCTTAACTTAATAAATACTTTTCCATTTTCAGGAGAAGTGGACACCGCTACCACAATAGGCCAACATCACTAACGCATATTGATGTCTTCAGTAAATGGAGGCGGCGGCAGCAGACAACTCACCTCTTCTTGGCTGCTTCAATGAGCTTGATTTTCCTGCCATTGATTTCCTTTCCAGATAGCTTTTCAAGGGCATTTTTCAGATCGCTGTAAGAGGCAAACTCCACTACCCTGCAGAAACAACACGCGACATGATCTGAAAGGAGTTCTGCACAGACTGCAAATGATATGGAGCAGATGCAAACACATTCATGAGGCAAACGCGTAGCAGTAACAGCCTTACCCTTCATTGAGTTTGGGGCGATGTGCATCTGCAAATGTCACCTCTCCAGCTTGTCTCATGAAATCTTTGAGATCCTACACATGTAAACACCAGTCAGTATTCAAACAGGCTCAGGACACAAGCATAGGCTCAGACATGATACTGGACTGATTTACCCAAAAAGAGAGATGGTTAGATTTTCAGAAGACTACACAAGCTACAGCAGATAAAGTGGACGATTCCAAGAACCTCAAACATTGTTCAACCAGCCGTTCCTTCAAAATAGTTAAAGCTGACAACAAATCCTAAAAAAGCATTAAAACAATTTGTATTAAAAAAAACAAAAAACTTGCATATGTATTTACAAACAAGGCTGAGTATTTGTGACAGTTTTGAGATTCTCGGACCACCTGTACTACTATTACAGACAGATCAACACCATCTGCATGAACTGAACAGCAGTGGCACCGCCTGGGCAGCATTTGGCACGCAGAGCCCCAGGGCTCCGCACCGGGACCACCCCTGTCTCGGCACCCTGCCTCAATAAAGAGAGTGAACAGGGTGAAGAGAGGAAACTACTACCTGAGAGCGAACCCCTGTGGGTGGGTCGCAGGCTCTCCGAGCCCACCATAACCTCGGGATAACAGCAGATTATATCCATGGACACCTGGGATGAATTCACACTCTCTCTCTCTCACGATGTGCGGGGACACCAGAGGGGGGAAGGGAGGGGGGATATCGATCGTAGCCCCTCAAATTAACGAACCCTCGATCAATACGCCACCACCATCGACTCTCGCTCTTTCCTTCCTGTCTGCCAAATCTCTGTTTCCTCTCTCTCGCTCTCAGCCACACACCTGGCGCCCCCCTGCCTTCAACAGGGGGCGTTGCGAGCGAGCGAAGGGGCCGCCAGCGACTCTAGTGTGAAGCGAGCGCTCACATGACCAGCAGGCATCAACTAGGAGTAGGACAGATTGGCTGACACCACAGGCTCAACCCAGACAGAAGGACCCAGAAGGGGTTAACTCCACCATAAGCGAGTTCTTCCACATGACACAACAGTCAGGCTGGCAAATAAAGGGGTGAAGAATTGGTTAAAATTTGAAAACAGGTACAAATTAAGTGTTTTTGTTGATACTTCTTTTTGATTCATTATTTAACTGCATAAAATGCAGACTCAATCACGGGATAATTTGAAATAGATGATCATTTTGGGCTTCATAATAGAATAGCTTACTTTTGATACATCTTAGCATAAACCTGTAATTAACTGCTTTGACTCCAGTTCTGTTTGTTACAGCATGGAAATTCTACAATGTGTATGTTATTGGGAGGCAGAAGGTTGGAAGCGATGCAGGTTTCAGGGGATTTCTGTGTTTTTAAAAGCATATGTTAATACTAACCTGCCAGCTGACACGAGAAGACAAGTTCTCCACAATCAATCTGTTCTCGGTGCGCATCGGAGGAGGGTTTCGACTGAAACGGAAGCAAATTGAGACTAAACCACTTGGATGGAAACACAATCATTAGACATTCAGTAGTCTGGCTCATATACAAGGAAAAAAAGCAGTACTGTTCTGTGGGAATTATGAAGTTCAGAATAAAAACTTCACACATAATTAGGACACAAATCACATAAAACCAAATGAAAATCTGTCTGCAACCACCGGTGAAACATAAGCTGACAAGAAAACTTAGATACCTCCGACTGTTCTGTGAGCCCCGGCCATAACGATCAGAGAAACGTCCTCCTCCACCGCTGCCACCACCACCTCTGCCACGGCCACCTCGCAGACGTACACGAGCATGCTCAATTGTCACTCTGAAAAGAAATTTCCAGTTATATATAAATTTTTTAAAAAAACAAACGACAAATTAACATCACAGGCTTATTTTTTACATTACCAGCTTCACCTACCTTTCATTGCACAGCTCTTTGCCATCGAGCTCGTACACAGCATCTTCAGCATCCCTGGGATCATCAAACTCCTGCATTAAACAAAGCAAAAACAGATCAATATTTTCCCCTTCCATAGCCCTAGGCTAGTAAGAATATACTCAGAAGTATATTAAATATACTGATGCATTTTACATAATTAAATTTCATTACTGCACAAACAGAATTATCTCTATTTTCTTACAGTTTTCAATTTTAGGCTAATGAGATAAAAGCTGATTACTTAGAAGACACAGAAACTGGGTCAAGAATTGATCTAGAGATACATTATTAGTGTGTGAATGCCAGTGCACAGAGCATGATGTAAAAATAGACAGAATGCAATTATTCAAAAGGTGACTGAATATGTATGAATAAATAACAACTCTGCATTCTTCAGTTCCCAGCCAGTGGAAAGACAAACTAAAACATTAACATCACTTTGAAGATGTATACGGAAAGAAAGCAATGACAATGCTACAGATTTGTGCATCTTTTTTCTTAATTTAGTCCAATTCAAATGTGTAGAAATAAATTGGAGCATTAACCCATAAAGACATAAGCATTCAAAATCATCTATTGATCTAAACTATTGACCCATCAATATTTTCAATCCATGTAAATAATTAACTATTTAATTTTTCATGGTTATCAGAATGTGAAAACACCATCATTTCACCCAACATTGATTCACTCGTAAAACCCACAGTTTGATCAATAACGGTAGATGGATACACTGGATTTATGTTCAGTTAATGGGAGATTTGACTGAATTTTTTTTACCATTACTTCAGTTTGGATTTATTTTTAAATATACAACAACATTTAACTCGCAGCATTTATAACCATCAATGATCGGTCGTGTAAATATAGGAGAATATACAATTTCCACCAGAAAAAAGCTAAATCCAGGGAATAATATTATAATACATGGTGATAAATCACTCAAGAAAAACTCATTTAGTAACTGCCACAAAGTCACACTGGGTCCTTACGGGTTAAATTGAGAGCCGACAACAAAACAGCTTAAAGAGCCATGATTTTTTTTCCTGCAAAAGCTTAAAATTACACTGAGATTAGTACCATTTCATATTATGTATAAAACAACATTTACAATGACTATCAAGTTCTGTGTCTTCGGTTCAAACCTGGTGGCACTGGTAAATGAATTGAACTCGTGTGCAATTTAATTTCCACTATAAGCTCATGTTTTTTGTTTAAAATATGGGCACTTGTGTTTTAGTGGAATTTCTACCAGACATCTGCGATTTAACACATAGACCAATGCATTCAGTTAACATGGATAATGCGAACAGGAAATTGTATGTAACGATGTTAGCAATTTAATTGTTAGCATTTTGCTAACATAGGACACTCGGATCATTACGTACTCCCGGTTCTTTTCCGATGACCAAATAACCCAGGTTCGCCACAACAATTCATTTGTGATTTTAAGGTTATTTTCAATTTTCTCACCACAAATCCGAAGCCTCTTTTTAGGTCAATATCCCGGATGCGTCCGTATCCTTTGAAGAATCTCTCCACATCCTTCTCCCGGGCCGAGGGGCTCAGCCGGCCAATGAAAATTCGACAGCCGCTCATGTTTAAGGATTAGCGTCTGCAAACATAATCGTCAGAAATAAATGCAACGAAACAGTCTAAGAAATACCGCAACACGTCAAAAATAAATACGGAATTAACATCTTGGCGTTTTCTTAGCAGCAGTAGGGCGGTTAGACACGCGGCCTACCAAACAAATCGAACCAGGCTAACCTAAGATGACATTAGCTTCGCGCGAACAAACACATACGCTACGTTAAATTTAGCCACACAAGAAATACACGATAAAACATAATTCCGATAAAGACATACCTTTCCAATAAGCCTTTGCGTTAATGTATAGATGTGCGTCGACAACCGCTGCAAATTCCAGATTCAAACAAAATGGAGTCGCTATTTGTTTGGGAGGGGACAAGAAATTATAACATGGGATGACGTAGGCAAACGTAGGCTGACAATGCAGAAAACGGTCGCCATGTTTGACCATTAGGTGTCGCTCAAATACAATGAGGAAAAGGACATTATAGTATAAACTATTACCATCAAAGCCTCTAGCAAGAATAATACATCAGGACTAGGGTCTTCACAGTAAATACCGCAAAATAGGTGTACACTTCAAACAACTTACCACGGAGATAAACTAATCTATTCCTGGACCCAATATTAGCATTGTTTGTACCATATGCTAACTGGTTTGGAAGCAATTATTCGGTCCAATTAAAAAAAAACTTAATTTGTCTCCAGAGAGCAATTTAAAGGTATAGAAAAGCATGATGTTCACACTACACTTTTATACAACCAAAAGGTTGAAATAGTTTACAGTAGTAACGTTTGGGAGAGTGAAAAAGTCCAAGGAGAAGCTGAAAATGTATACAATGTAAAAGGAAAAGGAGTATTAAAATGTTAGTCAAATATATGAATTATTTTAAACATGTTGAAACTTGAACTATGTATATGATATGAATATGATCTCCAAAAAAACTGCATAAAAACACAAAAGTCCACACCACTGTTTATTATATGCTTTTACTTTGAAATGTTAACTGGGTCTTTGTCATTTTTTGCTACTTCCCAGGGCATTTATTTTGAAATAATGCCATATTACATATAATGTTTTATTATTTATTTTTATGTTAGTATTTACAGTCAATGTAGATGTGTGTGGTTGTATTACCATGTGCATATAAGACACAGATTTGATTTGTGACATTTACAGCCATAGGATTCAACCTCCAAACAGGTCAGTTTAAGTACATTAAACTGTATAAATAATATTAATTAGAACTGAATCCACTGATAAAAAGGTCCTGCATATTTAGCCACTGAGTTGGTGTAACAGCACTGATATATCTGTAAACTTTCTGATGTTTGTGTCAGAGGTAATAGTCAAACAGAAAAATATTGTGTAAATATAAGACAAATGTATAAACATTCATGGAGATAAAATCTGCAGAGAAAAAATGCAGTGTAATCAGCCAATCAGAATCAGCTGTGTTGCTATAGAGACTGCACCAGCTGTGACAGTGGTATCTGGTTACACACATATACACTTCACTGTGTTTCTGTGCTCAGCCTTTGAGTTTCCCTCAGAGAAAATAGTTCAACAGAGGCTTTTGAGGGTAAAGTGGTGCAAGATATCACAAGAAGCCCCCGCTCAATTCGGACAGAAGAATCTGCTTGACACTTTGGTACATTTATTGTCTAAGAAAAGTGAAAAATGAGTGATTTATTGTGAATTGGAAAACCCCTGAGCATCAGTATTTGCTCCAGGGTTTTAGATATTGAATAACATTCGAGTGAATAGGAAGGTGTCGCTTGGGGTTCTACATTTCAAAAAGTATGTCACACAGCTTAAAAAAATATACTACACATATACTATACTATACTATACTATACTATACTATACTATACTATACACTATACACATATAGTTTAAGTTTTTTGTGTGAAAGTTGTGTCTAGAAGTGAAATTTGTGAATAATATAAAAGTTTAAGAGGATTTTTTAAATATTTTTAAAAATGCAAAGTGCTTAAGCTACAATGAGTGACATCACTGATGATGTCATAGACTCCAACCTTGTCCCATTGAGATCCTTTCTAAACTTCCAAAAAGCCTTAAAAAAGACCACAAAATGTAAACTATTTAAAAAAAAAAAAAGTGTACAGCATATTTAAATGCTGAATACGACAGCTAAAAGTGTTACGTCTTGTTTAAAATTTGAATGTAGTTTTCAAATGAACATATGTGGAACTAAGTGAAGCTCAAATAAGTTTGTCATTTAATATTTTATTATCCTCTTAATATTTAAATAAGTAAAGTCAGAAAAGAAGTAGTAACAAGAATGCCCTAAATGGCCTGCATGTTTTGGCGGTTACAACTAAGATCACCTTTGACCAGGACTGCAGGTACTTCCACTTTCGACTAGTTAATTTTTAACTTGATTCTAGCTGGTGGGAATAGACAGAAATAATAATAATAATAAAAGATGTGATAGACAAGTAATTTCCTGGTAAATATGTCCTTTGGCTTCAATTAAAGTAGTACTAGATATTGTTAAGCCATGAAGAATATACTATTCTAGCTATTTAAGATTATTGTATTGAAAGAGCTGTAATAATATAGAAATGCTCAGTTACTTATAGGGCAAAATAATTGATAAGAATACCTTGAAAATAGGGGATTTTGTGATACCTTAGTTTTAATCTAAAAATATGTTATTTTCCCAGAAATATGTGATGGAAAATGTCAGAGCTCTGGACAAATGACACATCATCTTTCACATCCAAAAGAAAGCTTTAATTAGAAAGTTATATACACACTGTAAAATTAAATTAAACTTTATACAAATATTAAATTACTATTTTCACACCCACTGCCATGTACAGAGGAAAAACCAAAGCTGAAAGCGTTGAAACTAAGAATCAAGATGTGTACTTTTTTTAAACCTGTAATTTTCAGGGAAGCAACACCGTACAACAGTGCTTCTGAATGCAAAGTTAATCTGTTTTTTTCTTCTTCTTTTAATCCTGTAACATTTTAGTGCCTTGTAGCAAAAGAGAAGCAAAGGAATAGTGAAATATAGGTGCTTATAGGTTCATCATCACCATCATTATCATCATTATTATCACAGTAGCTGGAAAAGCTAGGGGAGGACAGACAAGGATGGACATTCTTTTAGTCGTGTCCACAATAAAAGTAAACTCACTGATAAATACACGAGACAGTTTTATGCATAGAATAGAAAAAGAATAAAGTAAGGCCATTGGGAAAACAGAACACGCTGCAATATTGTAAAGCAACCAATGCAGAGGCTTAAGATTATACACAAAAATAAAACAAAATGTACAAGTCTAAGGCCACATTCTCTGTTTACATTTATAATGTAGCCGTTGACAATGACAGACAGCCACAAATGCCAAATTAAATCATGGGAAATTCTCAAAAATGGAGTAATGCTGTTTCCAGGGTGACCAAAGCTATTCAAGTGGAAATGAAAAACCTGATGATGACTTATAACCAATAACTTGATTCTCTCTTAAGCTTGCACTTGGCATTAGAAGGGAGAGTGAGTTTGGAGTGGCGGGGGTCGGGTGTGATAAAACAAAACTTTATTATTTCACTGCAACCAGTTGCAGCTGAGTCAATAATGCACAAACGTGGAGTCTTCAGCTCAGTATGAAGGTGGATGGGAAGGTTTCTCTACAGAGACTTCATGTTTTCCAGCCATTCAGCAAAAAACTATAAATATTCTAGTTCAAGAATGAATGAATAATACACACATTGTGTATTGGATTCATTGCCTGTCGTGATGCTGGTTTGTTCATGTGACTTACTCAATGCTAGGAGGGATTTTTTCCTATGGTGAAAGACAGGGACATTGTGCACCCGGCCTCTGATCTGAGGAGAGGCGAATCAGGAAATGGCTGTATCGAGGCCTACCATATGAGGACATGTCCTCTCCTGTCTAACTGACACATACAGACGATGCAAACACACACACACACACACGCACATACACACAAAACCCCAGATTCACCAACTCAAAGCAGACCAAACTGAGACGCACAATGCAATAAATACAGAGGGAAATATCAACCCAAAAAAAATTATTTCAGTTTAGTTATGTGCTCTGTCACTATGTTGAAAGACAACCTCCCAACTCCTTTGCATTCAAGATAAAACATGACATTAAATCTCTCGTCTTATTAGACAGAAATAGAAATGTGTGTAGTACTTCAGGGACCAGAATGCAAATCAACCGACCTAATGTGACAGAAGGAGCACCAACTTCGGTTGCTAGTTGCAGCTGGCAACAGAAAAGAAAGGAGCAGGTCTTTTTATAGATGTGACATGATGCGACGTGAAACGCTGCACCCTGCTTTTAAGTCTTAAATGGTTCTCAGTCCCATTAATCCATATGTTAGATGTCAACCAGATACAGATAGCTAGAGAGAGAGACAGAGAGACAGAGAGAGAGAGAGAGAGAGAGAGAGAGAGAGAGAGACAGAAGAGGCTTCATGCTTCATTCAGAGTGGGCCACCGTGCTGTGACAGCAAAACTAAAAACATGCAGCATTCACAAAGAGGGCTGCAAAACCCAGCCATCACTCACAACATTTTTCAAGTACAGCGGGAAGACAATTCTGATTCTGAACGCCACAGCATCAGGAGCAAACATCACAAGTTGTATTTTTTTTTTAATGTATTTTTATCCACAGCTATCCCCAACAGAGGTTACCTGTCTCAATTGCTATAGCCCGCTCCGATGAAGCCGATGTGAGCAATGCTAATATGGAGAACTACACCTGGGAGGAGACAAGTGTATGATAATACATAGCCTATAGTACACAACCTTGACTCGTGTTTCTTTTACTCATATACATGTACATAGGATCTATAGTGTTTTGGATGAGCTGGCACCACTTGTTTTGATCCAGGAGCTGGGTCCGGTGGCACACCATCATTGCTTGTGGTGCAGTGAGGTGGTGCAAGTCGAGTACTGGCTTTTGGCTTTGCTCTGTATGGGTAGCAATGGCAGAAGAGGCTGCAGGGGGAATGGGCATAGTTGTAGTCTTTGCTCTGCTTTCTGCTGAGGGGGAATCGGAGGGAGGGGGGAGGTTGACAGCCACAGTCAGTCCTGGTCAGCAGTAATAGATCGGGAAACAAGGGCTCTGCTGCTGATGCCGATAGCAGGCTGGCAGGCTTCATGCTTCCTTCAGCAGAGGAATATCTACAGGGGAACACATGAGACATATTATTCCAGTACATCAGCTCCCGTAGACATTTACTACATTCTCAGGGATACTTCTAACTATACAGACTTTTTAGGATTTGAGTCAAGCATAAAACTAACTGTGTTTTTGTGAGTCATTAACAATGATGAGTAGACAATGAGGATACATTTCTGTTATTGCATTACGCTTGTGTCTAACACAATCACGCAACTTTTTATTGTTGTTCATATTAGATTGACTAATTATTGTCTTTTATGCCTTAGACAGGTCTTTCAACCATCTGCTTAAAAATTGAATAGAATAAATCTCTAGAACACCATAGACACCATACAACACACATCTGAACAATTACCTGACTCAGTCCATTCAGGAATTAGGACAAAAACTGCAGTTTGGGTGGACACACGTCCACATTACTTTGCATGTGTTGCGTCAGGGACACGAGGGTGACGGTAAGGTCAGAACAGCACAGTCCAGACCGAACATAAAATCTCTCTAACCACTTGCAACATGCTAACACAGCTAGTTGAGCAATGCCTAAGATGAGCATCTGCCAACCCCAGTGAAGTAGCCAGAGCTTGATGTCAACAGGTCCCAACAAAAACAATGAGATTTAAACTCAGTTTGTTGCATCAAAATCTGATATTTTATTCATTGACAAACTATTTTGAGAGTTTGTTCAGTTTCATGTTAGAAAGGCTAACTTCTTTTACCAACATGTTTTATTGATTATTATGCAGTTTTATCACATATATGTTCTCCAAGGTGTTGCCCTGGTGTTCTCTTTATCGAAGAAGGTAAATGTAAAAAGTTGTTAATGTCCTCCTTTTGTAACAGTGCATGCTAGGAAATGTCACAGAGTAACACAATTAAATGGTTAATATTGAGTTTAAGATGAACCTGCTTATACACGATTGAATGTGTTTTGCAGCAGTTCATTTCACACAATTTCTGTTGTGACATTGATTATTCTGGTAAAATAATTGTGAACATAAAATAAATGGAGCAAACAAACTTGGACTCTTACCATCAGAAAAGTCATCTGCAGAAGTGACAGAGAGTAGACTGTGCTGATCGCTACTCTCAGAATCTCTACGGAGAGGGAGGGGGGCTGCGCATGCACCCCCAGGGTGCTCTCTAGCCCATGATGATGATGACGAGGAAGAAGGAGCCTGATGAACCAGCACTGTCTCTGCGTGACGGCGGGAGGAGAATGAAGATGAGGATGTGGATGGGAGGCAGAAGTCTAAGTCTCTGTGGTGGCGAGTTCTGCTGGGCCCAGGGCCTCCTGTGGCCCCCTGGGGGAGTCCCTCAGATAGCACAATTGGGACTCGAGATTCTGGATTAACTGTGGGAGGTGGCGGTGGAGGAGGAGGACCGGCCGAACCACAGGCTCCACCGTTTCCATACACAGCCTCCTCATAGGAGGGCAACGTCACCTGGACTCCCTCCACCATGATGGAGCTGCCCTGGCCGGAGACTCCCTGCTCCCTCCTTGTGGATGGACAGATAAGCAGTGTGAGACAGACAGTAAGACAGAGTGGGTGGATCTCATAATCAGGTTCATGTTGAAAGGCGTGATGTGGTCATGTGTGTGCCGTGCAGAACCTCTGAGTGGAGGTGATTAGCGTTGACTGTACAATCCTTTTATAGCAGGCTACACTAAGCCCTCAGGCCCACTACACAATCAACAAGAGTGCCAATGAGCATTAGATCAAATTGTTCTGGCCTTTTTAATCACAGAGCCACAGCAAAGGCAGTTAGCCACAGTGATGAGATTAACTCCCCTCTCATAGTTTTATATTCACTTCTAAAAAGACACTTGCCCAAACTGCCAACTTGCAGAACTAAATGCCAAGTCATGCGCAGCCAACATGGACTACTTGTTTGTATAACTAGTCACATAGTGATAAGCAAAATATGTTTTGTTACTATGTGACACAGTGGAACTGAACAGGGCATATCTCCAGAGTAAACATAAAGTAAAGTATTCAAGAATTTGTAGCAATAACCGGTGTCGTTAGAAGTGAACAGGGACATCAACATGCTCACAGCACTGCAAAGAGTGTGAAATGGCTAATACAAGTAGGACAGGTAAAACATTTAGATCCTGGTGACCTACTTTTTTTTTTATTGTGATGTTGGGGAGGGGCAAATTTCCTTGAACAGGTTACAATAGACGTCAATGAGGGAAGTAATACAGGTTTAGAGATGTTTCTCAAGTGTCAGCTATGTATTACATCAGTGACATGGAGGAAAAAAAGCATCTATTGTTAATGTCTTCACAAGGTCTTTTTATCCTTCATACTTTTATCTATCATTTATCATCTACTTTACGCATTTTATTGTATTTCTGCTTAGACCGATCGTACACTACAGATAATAAGTTCATGTACATAATTTTCTGCACATTCAATGGTAACACAGTGGCTTATCTTCTATAAATAGCCTTTTTCTCCCCAATTGTGGTATGTGATGTATGATACCGTATACAATAGGGCATTAACGACTTGAGTTTTTTTCAAGTCGATGACGAGTCGAGTTGATGGGCTGTGATGACATCATCACATTGTCAGCGGAGGAACAACACACACACACACACACACACACACACACATGGCTAAAAAAAACAAAAAACAAAACGCGGACACACATCTGTCCAGCAATGAGCAACTTGTGTTTAAGTTCACTGCAATGTAACAATGTCCCCTGACAAGACACAAGCATCAGCATGTTAACTCCAACAAAACAAAGGCTAACGTTAGCAAAGACTTTTCTGTTAAATTTAACTGTACAACATCAGTAGGTCAACATATGTCCACATTTGGTCTGAGTCTGGACCCACGTCTCTAAAACTGGACTGTCCAGACGTCTATCACGCGTCCTCACTTTTCATATTAAGTGCACAAATTTTAAAGCAGCGGCTGCCAATACGCACACCACACTGTCCACATCATGTTTGGGAAAAAAAGAGCATCTTGTCTGCACTGCTGCTCACTCAGGTTAGCTAGTGGATACTACTCGTATCACTCAGGCTAGCTGATGCCTCTTCAGATGGCCGTGCCGTTTTTTGGGGGGAGGGGGTTTCATCTAAAGTGAAGTATTTTCACACATGAGATAGAGAGGGAGGCGATAACATGCGACAGGTCGACTCCTCCAAATTTAAGTCGACTTATGCTACGGGAGTTGACGTGTCAACATCCTCGTTTTAGTTAATGCCCTAGTATATAATATACTACCTATAAACTAAGATTGCTTCAAACAGTATAGTAACTCTGTATATGATTGCTTTTACACAGATGAATGGTATGTAAATATATTGTCAAGAAAACACAGGACACATTCAGGTATCCTTTCCATCAATTTTCATCAACCTCTGAAATCAGGTTTTTTTTATTTTTTTTTTTAAAAATAGAATATATTTTCTAACAGTGTTTTGCTTGCCACTGTTCCATTTGAGGTCGTTTTTTAGTAGAATTTCTATTACATTAAAAAGGTAGAGGTGTTCTGGATCTTTTGACCTGCGCTGTATAATGAAATCAAAAATCTGCTGGAGTAGACATTTGTGTATGCGTGCCTTACCTGCTGTGATGGAAAGACTTGAGTTTTGGCTGTACAAGAACAAACAGCACCACTAAAAGCAGGATGAGAGCCACACAACTTGCTGTGGATGCCACAATAGAGAGAGCTGGTATTCCCAGAGGAGAACGTGGCTCCTTGTCTGAGGGAAACAAAAACATGTAGGAAGGAAGATGTGAACAAGTGCTTCAGATTACGATTTTTACACCTGATGTGAGGTCACGCACATACATATAAGGTTACAGACCTGGAGTTTGTCTACAGCTAATCTGCATTGGGGCGTCCCACTCGCCATTCTGGCAAGTGAGGAACTTGTAGTCTCCCTTCAGAGCGTAGCCCTCATCACAGAAATACTCAATAACAGTTTTTTGGGTGAGGCGGTGACAGGGAGATGGGTGGCAGCGATAACCCCCGTTCTCTGGTTCAGTGGGGGGTGAACATACTGTGGAGAAGCACAAGCAGCAATTGTAACCACCATGGCTATGGCATACAGGTGATCATTTTTGCCTTCAGACCACTTTGGTTCTGTAATTAAAATTTGTTAAATGTCCTTAACTTATTTTTGAAAAGCTTAAAGTGAACACAATCATTTAACTGATTCTGTAACTCTTGTTACAGAAGAGGACTAGAGCCACTAGGGAATAATAAAAGAAAAAAAAAATAAAATAAAATAAAATAATATATATATATATATATATATATATATATATATATATATATATATATATATATATATATATATATATATATATATATATATATATATATATTTTCTCAGAAATAAAGTCTGAAATCTACAGAACAGGATTAGGGGGGAAAAAAACTAGATTTACTAATGTTATTATTAATTTAAAAAAACAATTACAGAAAGTTCATATTAAACCAGAGAGAAAAAAATATGAATTCTGACTTTTTTCTCATAATAATAAATAATAAAAAAAAAATATTGGCTGTAAACCTTTTTTTCTCCAGTGGCCCTAATGCTCTTCCATACACTTAAGAGACTGTGCCACAAAACTGCTGTATCATCCTTCGAACCTCACTATGAAAAATAATAAAAGTCCTGAGCAGAGAAGATTTTAAGTGACATATTTATATTTCATTTATTACATCACATACATCTACGAAACACTTGCTCACTGTTATTTCGAATGCAGTGTGGGGGCTCATGGGACCAGGCTCCAGAGCTGGTACAGATGATAGTAACAGGTCCCTCTGCAGTGTATCCAGGCTCACAGCCATAGGTCAGTAGGGTCCCCGGGGGGAAAGAGCCCCGGTTAGCCTCAGTCTGATTCAGCAGGTCTCCGTGCTGTACACCCGGTGGCCGCGCACAGCCTGCACACAAAAATAGAAGAAAGGAGTTGGTTAAATTTCTATTCTTGGCACTTAAGCCTCTAAACAGCCAAAAATGGCCAAAAATAAAGTTAGTGCCTGGATTTCGCTCAGCATGTAACCAAGACACTTCCATCCTGTAATTACTGCAGTGTTTAATACGTTTCAACTGGAAGCATGTTCTTTAACCCTAACTGCTACAGTGAAAACAACCATCAATTTAATAGACAGCATAATGACTGGACACTGTCATCAATGGGAAAGGCTAAATAACTAACCCCCCCCACACCACCACCACACACACACACACACACTCCCACAAAAAAAAAAGAAACAAGGCTTTGCACACAAGGGTCCTACACAACTACCCATACACCATCAAACACTTTCACAACAAAAGAATAAAAAGCTATGTAAATAAACACACTGGCTTTAGAAAGAAACTCTTGCCGTAACATTCCTGTCCCTGGCATAGATTTATATAGTACTACAGGCGTATTGGGGATACAAGGAAAATATGTCTAATGTGTGTTTTATGTCAAATAACGCATGCATTTACTGACTAAGTGCTCATTATGGTTGGTTCCATCAAAGGGACTTGAAATAGTGAGAATCTTCGTAGTGCGTTAACATTGGGATCCTGGAATATATAGCGCAATATATCACTGCACTGACACAAACTGTCTGCTTGTCTCCTCCACGGGCAGCTGCCACTGGGTCAAACAACTTTTCACAGGGAAACTCTGTCAAGTTGACAGGTTGAGCTGATAATTAAAGCTCAGAGGTATTGTTACTTGAAACTAGGCTGCATTTTACACAGGCAAAGGAACAGCACTGTATCAACATGACAGGGTAGGTGCTGTGCAGGACGCAGAATGGCTTACAGTGGATTAAAATGTCACAGGGAACTTCATATAGATTTCATTTCTTCTCGATTATCTCGTGCTCATTAAAGGGTCTTTATCCTACACCAGCAGTAGGTCCACGTGTCTGATGGCAAGAGGGGATCTTTAGTGAGGCTCATTTAAGGAGCTCTAATGAAAGACTCCGAGCTCTAAGCCAGATGATAAAGCCCAAATGGGACACAGGACCTCGAGTTAATTGTGCTTTGATCCACCTTCTCATGTTCCAGTGATAATATTCTTTGTGTTCCATCACAGGGAAAATTTTAATTTGTGCTACAAACACTTTCCACGGCGAAACACATACACACACACACACACACACACACACACACACAAATATGTGCATGCATTTGCAATCTGGCCAAGAGCAGAACATCTAAATCCAGCAGTCTGATATAATATTGCAACACCTGTGTAAACTGAGACATCACAGCGGGAGGCTGCTTTACTTCCTAATCTCAAAGTCTGACTAAAGTTCTGTGGAAATCATGAAAAGACAGACCAATTTTATAACAACTGATCTGACTCATCTGTCAAGTAGTTATGCAAGGTTTTGGGCTTGATTTCTGTTGAAACATTTTCCAAACCAGCTCCTCATCTTGACACTGCTCCAGGCCACAATATAGAAATCAGGAATCTCTTAACAATTGAAGGCTTCAGTATTTTATCTGTTCATCTTATCAGTTTTGATTCATGTTTGAATCCTTTAAATGCTCATGGGCATATAACCCGATCCTTGGCGTGTGTTTGTCGAGTCATTTTAACCAATGGTCTATGTGAATGCCTTATCATTTGAAATAAACAAACGTGCCACAGCAAACAAGCGCTTTGTTTCGTCACTTTGTATGTTTAGAGATTGAAAGGGTGACTATTTCCACAGAAGCGCCTCAAACATCCTCTAATCTCTCGGGAGAAATGTTGCTCTAAGCTGGCAGCACAAGATTAAACACTTAAATGTGCCAGTGTCTATTCACTCATACAAACACAAAACCAACACCCATAAACAAAGACACTCCTTGGACTAAATGTTATGATCCCAAAGGGTGCGATGCTAAAGTCAGTTGGGAAGTACATAAGTTAAGTTACAGTCATTTCAGTCAAAGTGACCATTTGAATTTGAAGGTACTTTTGCAGATGTATGGTTTGACATCATATCTGTAAACACAAGTTGAAAATGGATTAGAATTATGTAATATGACAGTGGTTTTAGATGCATAGTGGACATGTATTCCCAGTTCAGATGACTTTAAGTCCACACAAGAACAACCACAAATACTTAAACTGCAGAAGATGTGGCTCTAGTGATATCGAGTACTGTAGACAATGTCCAAGATGAACCAAACATCGACACTTATATACCAGGAACTGTTGTTGTTAATACCACTGCTTCCTAAACTTCCAGCTTTACATCCCCAGCTTTACACATAGACTTCAGATTCTGCAAGATTTCAGTTCTTGTAAAACTCTACTGCTAGGTTAAAATAGAGGTGTAGTATTGGGTATTTGCTGTATACATACTTATTTTTCAGTCTGCATTGCGTATACCCACTTCTAAATCCCTACCGATACACACCATTCAGTAGTATCTGTGTATTCTCCCCTTAGGATGTGGAAGCCATGATTTGCCCTTAATTGGCTAGATTCTTTCCCTGAAATTATTTTCCAGGACTTTTTCACCTGCTACAGAGACACGTTCTCACATCATACACTGATCCATTCCCCTGGCAATAAAGTTTTTCTGATTCCCATTCTTTCCGCCTCATTCTTTTGAACTGTCCTCCAGTTGTAACTTTCATTTAGCCCTATACTTATTACGCAGGTGTTTGATTGGCAGTCTAGGGCTATAATTTATCTTTAAAAAAATTATTCTGACAAATGTATTATAGAATAATGCAAAGAGACCCACAGATATCAGCATAACACTTCATTAACCTGACAAATTGCAGTTATAATGTGCAATTGGACAATTCTCAACTCAGCTTTCTGTTCTCTCCTTCACGTCCTCTAAAATATTTATATTTACAATAAACCACTGAAAAACAATTTCCTTAGTTTCATCTCAGGATAGCCACACAAGGTAGGGGAAAGCAGGCAGGGGAAAGATACCTAATTTTCCAAGATAACTTAACTGTTTCCAGGACATTTGACCTTTTTTTTCTCAATTTCTATATGTTTTCCATGACTGGAAAATTGGCAAATCATTTTCCAGGTTTTCCAGGACATGTGTGAACGCTGTTTAGGCATGAGGACTGATGGAGAGGAGAGTCAGACTAGGGTGGGTCATGCCCAAGATAATATTGCTAACCAGCACCGTCCACCTCTGGAACCTGATTGGACACCTCAGGTACTAGTGCCACTCCAGTTGACTAACTGTATATCCTGTTGAAAGATGAGTAATTATTGGAAATGCAAATGAGAAAGGTAGTCTTTCAAGTGAGTGACACATATTGAGAGAACCTACTTTCATGGAATATATAATTCTGAGGTTCATTTTAAGGTGGATTCCCACTGAGTCACTGTTTTATAGTTTTGGCAATGTGACTGCACATGTAGAGGGGAGATTTTGATGCCAATAGTTAAACTATGTGAGGAAGCTAACATTCTGACAAGCTAATGTTTTGCATCATGTTGAAGCCATTGGGCATTCACATAGCTACTTGTGTGACCAGTAATACTTAGATATTGTTCCTGACCAAGTCATGATATTGTTATAATAGTGAGCAAATACTACTGATGGATTTTTGGGTAAATTCCAATAGTAGTCTTATATGTTGATTTCTAAAACAGGGTACTTTTCTGGATTACTTTAAAAAAGGGCAGAAATTAAGAATATAGCCATTTCTCCGGGGACCACTATACCACTGGGTTAAACTGAAGTTAATGGCATAAAAATATTCACATTAATGTACACAGAGCCTTAGTTTTCCTTTAGTCCAATCATTCATGTTCTTTTCCAGTCAGACGTATACCTTCTAAACACACAGGTCTTAGATGCAATCCGACACCATGACTGAACAGTTGCTTAAAATACTTGAGGGTGACTAAAGGCCCCTAAAGAAGGAGATGATGCTAATGGAGGTGGTAAAGGTGATGAATTGATGACCCCAGGCTGAGAAACGGCAGGGGACAAAGACGGCCTGAGGGGCCAGTTTAAGACAAGAGCCCCTAGCCAACATTCACTGTTATGATCTTTTGTTGTGCACTGCAAGGCAATCAATACAGCTGTAGAAGGAATGTTAATGGCGTTCATCAAGATTTCCATTCATGCTTGTATGTGTGTTCATGCAGAAAGACAGAATACTTAAAAGGAAATCACCTTCAAAGGGAAAGCTAAAAAAAAAAAAAAAAAACTACTGAAAAGTGGCTATAAAAGTTACAAAGATTTTTGACTTAGACTCACTTTCCCACGGGATTAAACCTGTCAGAGTGAAAGCTATTCAAGTACAAGACAGGAAGACACATATACAGATACATTTATCATTAAAATTCAAGCAGAGATAAAAAAAAAAAAAAAAACAGGTCTGAAAATTTGCATAATAGAGGTGGAAAATTTTGAGTAACAGAGGGGAAAATAGTGACAGCAAAATGTACTCATCCGAAAAACAGGCAGAAAGATGGGGGTGGCTGAAAAAGAGGGAAGTGAGGAAGCACAGAAAAACGTCAGCTTCATGGAGTACTGTGGCCCTGAGCGACTGCATGCCAAAAAGAGACATGTCGTGGCAGGTCGACCAATGTTTCTATGTGTGAGTGAGCAAGAAAGTCCAAACAACAAGAGGAGGCGGCAGTCAGCTACAGTACATACCATACTATGGGTTGGGCAGGACTGGAGAAGCAGTGTTTAAGGAAAGACTGAATGTTGTTCAGTATCTACAGGGACTGTAGTGGTTATACAAGATCAACATTCATCTTTATACAATATAAAGCAAGGTTTGTCATCTCACTTTTCCATCCTCCTCTAAACCTAGACTTCGTATTGGCTTTAAAAGTGCTGAAGAAAAAAAACTGATTAAAGCAGTAAGCAATGCCAGGATAGATTTCTGCGTGCCATGTTTTGTGCTTATGAGGAAGGGAATGAGTCACGGTTTAACACAAGCTGTTCTCCCACTGGTCTGATGTTAAAATGTTTGCTTTCAAGAACAGGTTTTTGAGAAATGTGGAAAAATAATAATGACCAAAACATAGACACAAATGCAGAAGAAAGAGACAAAAATATGTATGTAATTTAATAAACACAAGTGGATCAAATTCAATTAACACAAATTGGACAAATAAAGGCCAGAGACTGTAACTGTAAGCTGATCAAAGGGCTCAATTGTTAAAGGTTGAACCCATGCTTCATGCTGTAGGACGTTTGCACCAGGATGGGTGCTGACTGCTAATCCCAACATCCAGCGCCTTAGGCCTGTGCCGGAGGACACTTGGGCCATGGGGGTGTTAAAATCCCCTGCCTTGCTCTGAAGTGCCTGCCTGGCCGTGAATATCTCTCTTTCTCCATCTGTTACCGATGGCACCCGCTCGCTGCGAGCCGAGGAGGGAGGGAGGGGGGACTGAGAAAAACACGGGTGGGGGAAAACAAGGGTTTTAGCCCGCTTTGCCCAGGCAAATTAAAATTGTAATTATCCTCTATTACAAGCTGAGAGCTCTGTGAAGCAGATCAGATACTGATGACTAGTGCTGCAGCCAGCTGTTTGGTTGCTCTATAGAACAATAGGCCATAAAAGAGGGTGTGTTCACATACAGTGTATGTGCGCATGTGTGTGACTGGAGGAGTAGGGGAATTTGAGTTTGTGAATAAATTGTGTGTGTGTGTGTGTCTGTGTGTGACACACACAGAGAGAGGGGGGGGGGGGGGTTGTATTTTGGATTAAGCTAAAGGCCAAGAGGATGATGATGCTCTCTCTTCGGCCTGGTAAATATGTTTTTATTATTTACTGGCCTTCATCCAAGTGGTCTGTTGTTGTTGATGATGTTGCCAATGGGTTGGACTCAGGACATTTTAGTTTGTTTTTTTTGTCACGTTTCCCTGTTTCCACTAATCCATGGGATTTTTAACTGAGCTGTTGTGAAGGGAGTGCAGTGGACCCAGTGATGAGGTAGTGTTGGAAGAAATATTAATGGTTTTCAGTTATTTCTGCAACCAGGAGATAGTGCTTAATTTGAATTGTATTTTAAATAAGACTTAAGAAATATTTAGAATATTTATATAATATATTTTATATTTATAAATATTTCTGACTAAAATGGTAAATTAAAAAACAGATCTTGATGAACCTTTTTTTTTTTTTAAAATGTAATGTTCCCAAAACAAAATATAATTAAACATTATAATGACTGACTGTGTTTACATGTGCAGCTGTTTCCCACTTGTCAGATTTGATAATATTTAGGATGTGTGTTTTGTTTTAAACTAACAGAAATGTGGTTATTCATATTCCACATTAGTGGGTACTGTTATTGCAGCTGGCTAATGTTCACTACATAAACTGGCAATTTGATATGAGATTCCTCTTATGGTTAGCCAAACCTGGACTTAATTTACTACAGACTTGTACATTTCTGTAATTTGATGCTTTTTTCTAAACAGCCAAATGTATTTAATTGTTCATTATCTATTCTCCAGAAGGGAGACACTTTAATTCCTCTCTTTTTACTTGTGCTTCTATTCCATTACTTGACCACAACACAACAGATAGTTAACAGCAGTTCAAAATCTGGATAGCATGTACTGTGTATATTTTACAGTATTCCAGTCTATGCAGTATAACAGCCTATCCACATGACTGGGATACAGAAGTCTATAAACACAGCACCCAGTGACATTTGTGTAGAATCTGAAATTCGGCACTGCTAAACTTCACAGTTCGTTGCAACAGAATACAGCGTGAGAAGACAGTTAACAGTATGTTCACATTTCTTTCATTTTATACAAGACACACAATTCAAACACCATTTGATAACACTAGAAATTATATGAGTCATATTGCATCTCCAAAATGTGATATGTTGTAAAAAATGTGTGAAGATAAAACCTTCCTTTCATTTTAGCACAAATACACAAATGTCACAAATGAGCTTTTAGTAAGAGACATTTCACAGTATGAGGTGACACAAGCCAGTACATTGACCCGGGTGGGTGACACAGGCTGTAACGTAGGACTCTTGAAGTCTGGGTAAGTGATACTAGCAGTGTCATGTTCTACTGTGTGAGAGTGAGAAATAGTCATGTAGTAACACTGACACACACACACACACACACACACACACACACACACACACAGAATCACACTCACTTCTGCTTTCATGTTCATTACACTTGTAACAGCTGTGCAGGAGGGAACTACAGTAGATTTTGTTGAATGAGGGGAAAGGTTATGGGAAATAAAATGAGGGGGAAAGAGCTTATAAATGCAGTATTGTATTACTGTAGTGTAGTGCAGGAGGGGGGAAATGCAGTACAAAGCTGAAACCTCAAAGTATAATAATAATACTTTACGAATCAATGTGTGCAGTGGAGCAAGGGCCCCACGGAAAAACTGCGGAGCTTTACATTCCTAAAAATATAAAATGTATACAATAAAAAAACAATTCATGTTCAATAAATAAATACATTTTAAGGCAGTAAGAAGATAAAAGATATTTCGCAGTTCAGGTGGCTCTTTAAATAATTTTTAAAAGCAGGTCAACAGGTATGATTATACAGCCTGACTGCTGCAAGTATGAACCCATTTGACCAAAAAGGTAGTTGTTCCATCTTGCAGGCCTCTAGGGAAAGGTAGAGCTACATGAGAAAGAGGAAGAGGAGGATGAAGGGGAGCGAGGCGGTGTGAAAGAGGTGCCGGCATGTTTGCACAAAAGCTTTTAGCCTGAGTATACAGGCGGACAGTTTACTCACTATCCAAGTGTAGGTTGCAAGTGTCCCAAGGCGTCTTTGTAAACAGCAGGTTAGTGTTACTCATCCTATCTGCGTGTGTGAATGGGTGGTGTATGAACTGAGCATCGGACAAGAGGTAGTAATACTAATTGGTCGTCACTCACAACTAGAAAAAAGGCCTGCAAATGTCCCCACTGCCAAATCCAACAGTGTCATTTCTACAGTAAACAGGAAACTTGCCAAAAAACATGAGTCAAACAGCTGTGGGTTTCCAGAACGTACGTTTCCAGAGAAATTGTAATATCTCTTCCTGCAGCTGCAACGAATATAACTCCTCCAAGCACCCAGGGTGAAGGAAGTCACTAAATGGACAGAAACATCCTTCTGTGACCCACCCATTCCTCCCCTGCTGTCCAATGCATTTAGCAAGCCACGTGTGTTGCTATTATACTTCATTGTCCGCACTCACTGAGGGATGGGGCAGTGTGACAGATTTAAGCAGCGTGCCTCTGAAAAGGACAACAGACAACTTTGCATTTGAAGGGTTAAATATGCATAAGAGGCCAAAGCGGTTGAGGGCAGGGGGGAGGGGGGGGCGTCACTATTGTATGACCCCAAAATACAAACAGACAAATACACAGCTATTGAGCAGCAGATGGGAGGATGTTAGCAAAGGCGAACTGTGAACTCCCCCTTCTCTCTTCTGTTCACTACTGAGGACAGCTGGGAGGCAGACATTCCTTCTTCTCAGCTTTCAGAAGAAAACAAAAGAGAGTGTGGGACCCCTCCTACACACACGTGCATGTGTTCAAACACACACATACACACACACAAGCACCCCCCCCTCCTCCTCCTCCTCCTCCTCAGATACTGTCAGTGCAACTGTGGGATGATAATATTTCAGAGGCCCACAGCCTGCCAGCCAGCAGACTACGAGTGTCGTGTCTGTAACATTTGTTGAAGGTGAAAGTGAGGGAGATAATCCCAGCCTCGCTCTCCAGAGCCGGCATGCCAGTGTTTTGGTACAGTAGTACTACAGCCATCAGCATGTCATGAGGTGAAACAGTGCTAAAATGTTTAAAAGGGTACTAGGACAGAGCTTAGTCTGCAGCTTGATGTTCATTTAAGGCAGACTTATCGTTAATGGCACGCCTATTTTGATAAAGCAAGTTGACTGCAGCAGCACAGCAGGCTACAGGCACACAGCAGCTACACAAAATAGAAAACAAAATGCAGCCAGATTGCACACAATGGCTCTTTTTTTTTGAAATAATACACATTTACAAGTGCCACTGTGATTAAAAGCAGCACTAAGCAGTATATGAACACAAACATTTCAATAACACAAGACAACATATTTCACAGAAACTGGCTGCGAGAGTGGCTGATGGCTAACAGACTGTTCACTAGTTAGTTCGATGTTCAGTTGGTGGTTTATTGAGCTATAGCCTTTTTTTTGTTCAGTATTCAGTTCTGCACTCTGCAGAGTTTTTTATATTCAGTGACATAGATGAACTTATTTATTGTGTAGGCATTTACTTTTGACTTATATGTTCAGTTTTACAGTTATTCCATATTCCAAAAGGGACTACAGGTGGAAATTAGCAGGAAATACTACAACCTGGCACAGGCATGGTTAATGTTTATATGTACACTGTCCCTTAAATAAAGAAGGGAAAAAAAGAAAGTCAAAGACAGTTCATTTCTTACAACATACATTTTTATCCTTGGGATAGAAGTGGGTCTACTTTTTCCAAACTATCATCATTATTATATCAGCCTTTAAAACTCCACTGCTGGTTGATCTTATATTTGTAAGACTCCCCTTGAGATATTTGCTTCCCACAATGCACTGCAATCTTTCCTCAGCTCATGACATAGAAGCAAAGATGGTAGACACCTCAAAATACATATATGTGTGCTTCTAAGAGCACATGAAGCACGTTGAATTGCTGTTAGATTTTCACAGAAATGATAATTTATGTCTAAGTGAAAGAGTACACTTCCAGTTCGAAACCTCAACATGAGTTAATAAACTGACTGGATGGAACCTGACACTGACAACTGACATGACAACAAAATGTATCACTGCTTTCATGTAGGGTTCTATCTTAAAATAGAACATAAGGCTTTGAAAACATCTGTCAACAGCTGTGAGATAATTACATCCATAGTGATTTTATCTGCCTGGTGGTCATGTGACAATGTACAGACGGACAAACATCTGTTCTCTTATACCAACTTAACAAACAAAGAACTCGGGGTAAAACTAACAATAAAGACAGAGCTTGTGTTCCACACTTGGCAACAGATTGCCAATATTTCAACAATACAGCCACTGTTACAGGCCCGACTCCATCATCACCCCGATGAAGTCCAACTGGAGTTTGAAAGAGCAACTGCTAGAGCAAGTCACTCTGAGGGTCAACAAATGGCATCAGAGAGCGCCACATCTTCAACACATGTAGTGTGTTCTGTTGAACGCTGGTATGCAGTTTTCTGTCAGGGGCGCCCAGTATTTTTTAAACACCTGTGGGTTCATACATGCTTACATTCTGCTTCGGTGCAGATTTCTCAAAATGCAAATCACTGCACTTAGAATTGAGACAAAAGCCTCTACCTGTTTTCTGGCAACAAAGAAACATTCCCAGAAAAAAAAAAAAAAAAGCACTGGGCAGCCATCCATGAGCTTAAAGTACCAGCCAAGCCAGCCATGTCAAGACAAGTTGGATCAGAGGCTGGTCTGGTCAATTTCAGCTTTTAAGATTTTTCTTGATGATAATATAGACTGTTGAACCCATGGTTTTTAATATTGTTATAACTACTAAAATGCAGCACAACCAATTTCGACCATTTCACAGATCAGGGAAAGGGCTAATTTCTTTACTGGTACAACAATAGCAGGTAATGAGACACTAGTTGCCATTGGGGAAGTCTTAAGAATGAGAGAATTAAATAAGCCACTGTTTATCATCATGACTACAATAAAAAGTACAGTGTATATTGCTGGCTTAAAGTCCAACACCACAAACAGTTTGTAGAAACAATACAGAAATTAAACTGTCATCAACTGGCCTGGATCTTCTGCCAGCACTGAGAATATGACAACATTACCTGTATTTCATATAGCAACCTGTAGTTATTTAAGGGGGAAGGAGACCATATTGAGTAATTAATAGTCATTGACTTCACATACTGAAAGACATACTGCAACTTCACAGGGAAATAAGCCTTATCAAGAAGTTCAAATGTGCCAAGCAAGTCATAAATACTGGTTGCTGTGACAGGTTCAACTGACGTTTACAGTCACACACATACAATATACACCGAAGTTATTAAAATAGACATGTCAAAACAAGTTCTTGATTATAGTGCTACAAGAATTTGCTAGTTAACAAAAAAGTGTTAAGACTTGCAATGATGATTGTTTCTCTCGGTTAAAAATACCACATATATGCCATTCGTGGTTTTGCAAATTCAGAGTTGCTCATATCCTCATCCCTACATGTTTGTTGACCGATCTTTCCAAACAAAATTATTTTAAAGGTCTCATTCCATTGTCATTTCATTAATTTTGCTGTGTTCCCCACTGTTATTGAATGCGTTGTGCATTGGTTATGTTTAAAAAAAAACACCCAGATTGCTTTGTTTCAAGCTGTTTTTAGAGGGTAGAAAAATGACTTGTGGTTGAACAACCGATTTTTTTGGTATGACGCGTTAATGAGGCGTCTCTGATTGGTTCAGAATGCATGAAAGAACACTCCCCCCTCCCCTCTCGCTCTGTGTGTATTTACCTTCCCAGAGTAGCATCCAGCTAGCTTTCGTGGTGTTGCTTGTTTTGAAAACTTGCAGAAAAAACGATGCTTTATTTCTACAGAGAGCACATGAACGAGTTTGCTCCGACATTATTTTCAAGTTTGTGCAGCAGCTACTGTGCCGCTGTTTTCTCTTGTAGATGCTAATGCTACTTAGGGGACAGGCTGGGGGGAGTGTTACCTGCATTCTGTTGGTGGGCATAACCTTAAGTGGGTGATGTCCATGATCACATGACGTAATGTGGACAGGTTTTTTCTGAGTCCCTCGTTTCTCTGTGTTATTTTCTATGAATGGGAAATACAGCCAGTGGAGGTGACACGTCACTTTCAAATGCAGCATATGTTGGTGATCCATCAAATTCTAAAAGGAGCGTGGAAAAGCGGTGTTCAGTGGAATGAGACCTTTAAGGCATCACTTTTGTTATTATTGTTGTTAAAAGTGAATTTCAAATTTCATTTCTAAACAGACCTATAGAAAAATGTATGCATTTTCATACAGATAAGACATAGGCATTTCTCTTGAATCCTGACACAATTACACAAACGTATTCTCATGGAGCCTACACAAGGACTGTCAGTCTTTGGCTGTTGTTTGTTACCGAGCTGTTCACAGATGATGTAATAAAAGCAGAGGGCATTAGAGTGGAGCTAAGCCAACTGGCCACTAAACATCTCAACACTCCATCGAATGAACTGGTTACATGATGATGGATAGGTCTGGACAGTACAAAAGAAAAACAGGAAATAATGAGGAGTTGAGAGGAAATATTGAATGTTAATTAAGATAAGCTGCTGGCAAACATTAGACCCAAACATGTAGCATGCCTTTAAATGAAATGCTTATTGTAGAAACTCAAGTAAACACCATGTGCTCTTAATGCTATCAACCATCGACTCAAGCAGATATAGCATGGAATAAGACCAGCTATTTGCACTGAAAGGCAGTCTGTTAAAGAGAAACAGATGTAGACCACCTCCACCCATGACAACAAGCAAAACAAATCAAGCATGATCGTATGTGCCCTGCCCTTTCCCTTGGTTCAATATCTCTAAGTCTGTCTACTCAACAGGTCACGCTATTTGTCTGCTTTACCCTGACTGGGGCCCTAGACTATGGAGAAGTTCACTTTAGGCAAATAGACATAGTTTTCTGATTTAGAGCCAGACTAAAACTAAAAAACGTAAAGAGCTTTCATGTGACAGTGTTACTCAATTTCCACTCGAAGGCTCTCTACAGCTGTGGCATGTTGAAGCATGATGGTCTGTATTTCTATGGACTCCAAAAAAAAAAAACATGTTGATTTGCAATACTTTAGACATTGTCCTTCACTGAAACACCATTGTACTAAACTGATGGCTTTGCTGAATTTAAGAGAACAATGTCCATTTTTTTAAAAGTCTAGTTATATCCAGCCATCAGTCCTTTTGTACCCCTGTGTAACCTGAGAATTGCTGTGGTTAGGATACTGCTAATGCAAGCTAAACATTTGCTGCTGCTGCCGCCTCACATTAAAAGGTGTCCTTTGGCAAACAGCTAGAAGGCTTTGTTGTAAAGCTATAGAAAGCACAGCTTTAGTTGTTTGCAAGGTTAACAAACAACTCACAGTGATATTGGTGATGTCTTTCACAGTAAATTGGCAGATGAATAAATCAAGCTTTAACTTGTCAACAAGGTGTTATCTTTTACCCTGCCCCCTGTTTAATCTATACATGGTGTTTAATCTGGTACAAAGTATTCATTCTGACCCACATCAGAGGCTGTGATCATGGTTTTTCTCAAAGTCTGAGTCATTGTGGATGTCTCAACCACTGGAAAGTGCAACACATGAGTGTAGGATGACCAATGCCGTATGTAAAATGAACTTGTGTGAACAGGATGCTGCTGTTGACTAACTGTGACGAAGATCAGCCTACACAGTTTTAGTGGGCATGAAAAAACACATCAAATGGAAAGGAGACATTGGTGAGATGGATGATGAAACTGAGAGACAGACCCCTGTCACAGTGTCCACAATACCACTTTGACACTTAATTTTTTGGATGCTGACATATTACATCTGGCCCAGGGACAATGGTTGAAAAATAGCTTTCTTATGCTAATACTGACACATTTACAGAAATGGTCATTAATGTGTGCTGTCCCTGTTAAATAAACAAATAAAATACATTTACCACAGTGGCAACTGTCACAACTGCTTTTCATAAATATAGCCGCCTCCACACACCAAAGCAACGAGGTTTCATTTTGTACCGTATAGAAAAGATATCACATCCACACAGGGAACGGATTGGTAGTATATCATGTAAACAATGAAAACAATGAAATGTGTGCTGAAAACAAGGCAATACACATGCCACACCTCTCAGTGCACTGTACTACAGTCCGACCGGATACACCAGAACAATAGAAGAAGTAAAGCGCATGCGCATACCGGCTTATACTGGTGCGAAACGTGCCCCAGAACAACAACAACAACAACAACAAGGCGTCTCTGCTGCTTGTCTTGTTAAACATCAATAGATTTTCCTAAACTTAGCATTGGCTGCAGCTCTGCTCCTACCACTACTGCGGTGTCCGCCATAATGGTCAATGTCTTGTTTACAAATTAATGTTGCGCAAAGCTAATATTTGTTCTGGTCATGTGGTTATGACATAGATAATAGGCGTTTTACTTGTCCACACAACAACGCAATGACACCGTTGCCAGATCTTTCCACTCTGGAATCCGTTTTCATAATATATTGTGTTGGGGAACCCCAGATGCTGTTGCTGTGTGGACGTGAGGCTGAAATGATAAACTGTATCGGATTCACTTGAAAACATTGCTGTGTGGATGGGGCCTATGATTCGCACAAATTTATTGAAACTTCACATAGGATCTGCTTTAAATAAATAACAGCACTATCATCCTATACCAATATTAATTTGAAAGTAACAAAATAACAGTGTTGATAGGGGACTTTACATACAGTGTTACATTATGGGGTGTTGGAATTAAAGTGGCATATTGAATATTAAAGTGAATATTCAGAGTCTGTCACTACTTAAAGTGTTTTGTCTATCCACTTTAACCTCCAGGAGTGTGCAGGTACACTGTACACTATAAGCAGATTACTTAGCCAAAGCAGTGATGCACAGTGTTCAAGATCTTCATGTTATTAAGGAGCATAAAAATATTTTTGGCCCACTGCAAAACTCCAGTGGGACACATTAAACTAATGCAGGCCTAATACTAATACTGTATTTTATGCTAGAGTCAACTAAAAATCCCAGCAAAGGCAGTTCCTTACCTATAATAACACTAAACATTTTAAGTTGAAGACATTTACAGGATAATTTACTTTGGATTAAATTAAATTTAAGGCTGCTGTCTGTCAGTGCAAATCAAACCGCATACAAAATAGAGTAAAAAGCAAGAGAAGGTAGAGATGAAATAAACCAGAGAAGTAAAAACTAAAAGAAAAAGAAGAGAAAAAAAAAATCACAGAGGCAACAGAAGACAGGGGAGACTGGGGGATATATTTAGCAGCTCATTAGTCAGAGATGTCCTCTACTCAGCAGGCTGGTCCCTCAGATGAGGCCCTTTGGAAATCATTATGACTGCCTGCTGCTTCAGACAACCACACAGAAACACTGGAAAACAATTTACAAACTGCCTCTCGTCACTTTGTCTTTAATGTAGCTTCAAAATAATCCTCAAGTTCTTTAGAGAGGCCTGGAACATTTGATATGAACATAAAGTGACAGTGTTTTATTAATAACTGCATTGCTCCAATAGTTTGACTATGAATGCAGGTTAATGTATATTTATCTACTCTCTACCAGTTGTTGTCAGGTTAGACTGCTGGTGTTGGCACTCACTAACTGGCATTCATTAACCTTGGGGATAAAGTATGAATGCCGACAGTACAAATCAAATAACAAGGAGATGAGAAAAAAAAAAAAAAACGGTACTAAAACCGACACGTCAGCATTAAGTTTCAAATCCCAAGTCAATAACAATGAGACACGGGAGTCATAAAATGAAAATCACATCCTATGATAAGCTTAGTGGGAGCAGGTGGGGTGGCAGCTCTGTGTAGCTAACAATAATCCTGGCCATCTGGGATTTTCAACAAGTAATGGAACTGTCTGGTAAACTGTTTAAAGTGAATGAAATGGTCTTGCATCTCCTGTCCACACTGTGGTATCTGTTTCCATGGAGTATTTTTCAGTCTGGTGAGGCCTTTAAAGTTTCCCCTGAGGGTTTGATTGGATGGGAGAGCTGTTAAATGACACAAGGTGAGAGCTGAAAGTGATGGCTCAAGTGATAAACACACAGGTAATGAAAGGGAAAAGCTGATGGATTCGACCAGACTGCTGCTAATGGCCTCTGGTCTCACCTGGCTAATGGCTTGGGCCTAGAGAGCTGAAGAAAGAAACACAGACATCACAGAAAAGAGGCTGTGCTGAGTTTAATGTAGTCAGTAGCAACGTTTACATGCACATTAGTATTCCAGTTTTATTCCAAACGTAAAAATATTCCTCGTCTTCTTTTATACGACTCATTAAAACATTATGGATATAGCGATATAATTCAGCTTTTCTATGATGCATACTGCTCTTTTGAAACCTGAGTGTTTTTCTACCACACCTCTGGTAAATATGCATACACCAAATAGAAGACCACATTTCCAGTTGGGAGAAACACACTACAGTACATTACCAGGCAAATCATCGTTTTCTTCTTCAAACACTGGAAATAAATATTAAGATAAGTAGTATATATGTTTGCCATGCAGAGGCAGGTTTATGTACAGACAAGATTATTAAAATGCAATTCTGCAAAGTGAAATTTAAATCTAGGTTTAAGGTAAAAGACAATGTTAGGTTCAGAACTGCAGGACTGTTGTGCAGTAAAGCCCTACTTGCTTTGAGGAAAAGAAACTCCCTTTGATATGTAAAATGAGATGAAGAATGTAATCACTTATATGCCCTAATGTTTATAAAAACCCAGTGCCTTCAGACATACCAGTTCACAGATTGTACTGTGAAGGACGTTATCCATCTTTCAAAGATGGTGTTTTGAAATGGTAAATGGACTGCACTTATATAGCACTTCTCCACCTTCATGGTGCTCAAAGTGCTTTACATTAGCCTCACATTCACCCATTCACACACACACTCATACACCAGTAGGTTTCTAAGGTTCTGTCAGACATGTGAACAGCCAGAGCGGGGATGTGAACCACCAACCTCTCGGTCACGGGACAACCTGCTCTACCAACCGAGCCACAGTCGCCCAAATGTAAGGATTACATATCAGTAGAATTTTTTTATTTTTTTTAACATCTTAAATCAGAATATTGCCTTTTGTGAAATACCAGAATGCATGCATGTTAACACAGTCACTTCTATATGTACACTCACACAGAATTGGTGATGTGGTGGAGCTGCAGTTTTCAGTGGTTTGGCCCGTGGCTCCAATCACCCCCCTAAAAGCACTCTTTGTTCTCACATTTCAGAAAGAAGCCAGTAGCCAACGTATTGCTTTACTCCTTTCAGTCTTCATACCACCTTGCTAACAGGACTTCGGGGGACTATTCTGAACAGTTAATTGCACTGGACCCATTGTTTCCCCACCTCAGGCTTCACTGTTTGTAAACCCAGTCTATCCAGCAAACACTGTGAAAGCTGGAAACCAATAGTGGGCCGGCAAATGCAAAGTGACTGAAGTTTTTTTTTTTTTTGTACACACTTACACACCAACACACAATTTTGTCTGGCTACAGAAAGCAACAAGTTTCAAATGCTCTAACAGTTTAAAGACACCAGAAGTAGGGCATGGCTCATTCAGATATTTTCCTCTGTGGTCACAGCAATGACGCTATGTTGGCCACTAGACTCTACTCTGTTATTAAAGGGAGTTGTCAAGCTTTCTTCCTTAAGCAACTCGACCTTCGAGAAAACATCCTCATATCCTTGGGCTGGTCCTACACACAGATGTAAGTACAGCCAAAACAACAAGGCATTGGCCTCTGCAAAAGCCCTTTTATGAGGCTAGAAAAATGTATACAGCTCCAGCCAAGAATGGACAACAATCGATCGTCAAAAACAAACACAAATCTCATAGGACATTAGAAAGGCAGCTCTCTACTCCTTCACTTGCTCTTTTTCCCTTCCCTCTGCTTTTTTTCTTTACCCTATGACTCCATTTTTCTTCCAGTTCCAAAGGGAAGCCACTTCCCGTTCTCACACTTCTCCATATATAAACATCGCCACCACGCAGAGCACACAGCAGGGCTGTTTGTGTTTGTATTTTCCTGTAGACCCCTTATTCAACGTCACTGGACAATGGGTTTTAGAGGGCATATATTAAAATGGATATACAAGGATGGTCAGAGCTACTGCCTAATGATACAAACTAAAAGAGTGTAAGAGTAGAAAAAAAACACCACTCATGAACAGACCCTTAGGCGCTCCGATTTCCCATCTTTCAGTTCTGACTCACTGTCTAAGTTAACTTCCTGAGAAACACATCACAAAGGTTTACTGTAAGCAATTGACACCATATTAGGAACTGAGCTCTAAGGAACCAACATTACTGAAATGTCAGATAGACTCAGAAAAGACATGAAACAGCCAATATTTGCACTGTGCCCTGAAAATCCTCCAGACTGATGCCAGTTATCCTTTGCATACACAAAAACCAAGGTGCTGCTTTGTTGTGTTTGTTTACTGGCATCCTCCTAGAATACTGAGCACATTTTGTTTATGGTGTTGCTACTTTTAAAAGAATGCCTGTGATTATAAACGCAAATGTAATCATATATAATAATCGCAAACACAAATTTCAGGGCTTGTTTACAATGAACAGCTGAATGACAGATAAAAGAGACATGACTTGAGCTGCAAATGGGTTAATTCCAAAGATACCTTTACTGGAAAAGGCTTTTGACCACTTCCTTACAGAGCATAGTAATGCGTACAAGAAACTATTGTCCTTCCCTCCTTACACAGAACATGACGGCACAAATGCGGAAGCTTGAAGCTCTTCCTTTCATTGTTAAAGGAACCAAAAATGGGAGGTAAAGGTACATGCTGTCCTGTCATCTACGTTCCTATCACTTCAAAATACAGTTATTATAAAGACACACCAACCTCCAAAGACAAACAATAGAGGTTCAATACTACACTGTGCTACACTCTGCTTTTCTGTCTAGTATGCAAATGCCTGACAGTATTTTTTTTAGTATCCATTCCATTTCTATTCCTACTTCATTCTGCTATTTGTATGAGTCTGGAATAAGCCCGTCAATAGTGATGACATTTCATATTCATGAAAATTTCCAGAGCAATCTCCATCCCTCGAACACATCATGGGATTATGTATGTGAATTATGTATGATGACCATGAACGAGTGAGGAAGCAGTGAAAACAGAAACTTAGAGCATGATGACCTTGAAATACCTTTATAATGTTATAATTAAAGATTGACAGATCATTTCAGACTGATAAACAAACATCATTCTGTTTACACACCATCATCTATGTCTTGTATTTTAGTTTTGCCTCTTCTTATGTTCACACATGATGCTTTCATGTGATTTATTCCCCAATTCCTATGCAGAATGCCACACATTATACCATAAAGAATTAATCTCTTCACTTGTCACACGCGACAACACAAAACTGCACATTTTATCTTGTACGTATATTGTGTTCAGATCTCAAAAAGCAAAGAAACAAAAATCCATTAGGAAACCTTGTGAGGTCTGATTAAATATTTACCCTTTCATCTGAATTCAGAATATTCAAAAACTGACCTGGCAAAAGCTTCATCAGTTCATTCATTCATAAAAATGGGCATCGAAGCCGATACCCATTTTTTGCTGATATTGGCGGCCAATCCGATCCGAATATCGGATTGGGACATCTCTAATACCTAGTACAGTGTACCTACCACTCAATGAATAATAATTCCTCATCATACTACTATAGTTTATTTAGCTTATTCTAATATGTAAAAGACTATAAAATGTCACTTAAAGTCTGTGTAAATGAGGCAAAAAATGTGAATGACAAAACTGGTAAGACACCCACTAACAATTTATGGCAACACTAAAGTATATACAGTACAGCTGAAATGATAATTCTATTGCAGACCTAGTGATCTCTGAGCTTGTAGTTAAATTCTAGATCTGGTGGCACAAATATGTATGGCCAAAGAAGTCTAATAAAGCAGCTAGATGGAGCATCCATTTATTGGGAAGTAGTTGTATCTGACATTTGAGAGACGATATACCATTTCCTTGCTAATTTTGTAACATATGTATTTTTAACCATTCAAATTGGGCTGAATGGGTAATAACATCCTTCTGTGACAGGACAAACTCAAAATAAATATTAACTACTGGTTTCCATGGACTTCAAGCTCTTGAGCTATGAGTCAGCATAAACATTACCTTGTGTGTTATGAGGAAGTTGATGCTAGAAATAGACAGCTATGACAACACCTGAAAAATACCCTTTGCGTTGTTAGTCTCTACATTGCACTATTTAAAAATTTCACTGTGCAATTTATCAAGTAATGAGACAATAGGTAACAGCAAGTTTCAGCAGCAGAAATTGCCTGCAAAGAAGTGTCTTGAAAATTGTTGTAAATAAATGTACAGTAGAGAGAACAGACTGTCCCTATCCATCATTTGAGTGGTACCTTTAAAGGGGATGGTACAGCATGGGTATTCATCTCTACGTAATGCACCAACTGTCACTCACATGGTTCATATAGGATCATTGTTTTGATGGACTGACTCACTGAAGTTATGAACCTGTATGGGCGCTACATTCACAGATTACCCTGGTGCCGCGCAAACAGAATAAGAACTGCACACATACCCACACATATACAGTACACAGAGCACGTGGGATGGGGATTTGAGGACACATTTCCTTGGTATTGGTAGGCTGTGTGTGTGAGGGTTGGATGCAAAACGTGAGTGTGATACCAGCCCCTCTGGGCTCTACATGAATCATGTGTGTTACATAAGATAGAAAGAGACGATACACTTGAGATCAGCAGTAACCCCCACTCCTTACCCTTCCGACCAGCTCTGCTTTTCTCTATTCCCTTTGTTCTCACATTCATGCACACATTTATTTATTTAAGCCATTTTAAAAAAAAGGCAATCAATTAGCCCTTCTAAATCTCCTCTCTTGCATGTATACTTATTCGTACACAGAGTCCCCCCCGCTCTCCGTGGCAAGGACATCTGGCACATTTCACAAGCTGGCTGTGATGTAGGTAGTGTGTACGGGGGGAGGGGACTGGAACATTGGAAGGATGAAGTGAAAGGAAAACTGGCAAAAGTGAAGGAGTTCAGCGAGTTGCACACACAATTAATATTATATCCCTTTTCATGGGACAAAGAACACAGCTCCTCTCCTTGTACCCATTGATAAATGCATATGTTACCTATGGGTACTTAAAATTCCCAGTGCACACCACATCAAATTCCACTAGAAGACAATTAATTCAATTTAAAAGACTTCAAAGATACTAAGCCAAGATATTAACCTTGGCTCAGCAGCTGAAAGACTAAACCTGATCTGAGGGTTGGTGTGGGGTAATAACCAAAGCTTGCTAGCCATGCTAAAAGCTCTCAGAGGACTCTAAATGTCATGGCTGATTAAAACCTTATGACAACAGTGTGACCGCAGACAACATCATATTTCTGTTTCACTCAATAGAGGGGGAAAACTGTTGTGACTCATTAGGCCAGTGAATGGATTCACACAGAGTGGGTGGGACTGAACTCTGAGCGGCGCTTGGAGACACAGCAACTTGACCGACCCAAGGGTAAAGGCAGCCAATTTAATCTAACTGACCTGCAAGACGAGGGGGAAAATAACCTCAATCAATTCATGAGAGACAAGCGAAGATGGCGGTTCAGGCGATGTGTATCACGAGGGAAGAGGTAATAGTGTGCGTGTATGTGTGTGTGTGTGTGTCTTACCTGATGCGTGACCATGAGGGAGCAGGGTGAAGAGGAGAAGAAGTGCGGAGGCAGCCAGCCTGTGGGCTACAGAGGAGGAGAAGGAGGAGGGGGAGGAAGAAGAGGAGGACAGGGCTCTCGTCTGAAACGCTACCATTCCATCGCACATCTTTTCCTCTGGCGACCAGCGAGAGTCCTCTACGGCTTAACCTGTCCAGAGAGGAAAGGATAGAAAGGGGGGAGGGAGGACGCGGATTACTATCAACATTCAGTGGGGATTACGTAACCAAAAGCAAGAGAGAGACAGGAGGACTGTATGAGACAGAGATGGTGACAGAGAAAAGGCCCACTGTGCATGTCACCAAGAAACAGCTGCTTTACCGATAATGTCTGCGCATCAACGACTGTGTTTCCTTGTTTCACGCTTCATGGCTTCACAATCGGCAAACTCCTACTGTAATTAAGTCACTGTAATCTAAACAACCAGCCCCTCTTACCGGCTACAAACTGACAATCATCAGGTTCTCTCGCTACCACCAGTGGCAGCAGTAGCAGAAGGACTCCACTGATCCGCCTCAATCCCAACTCTTGGCTCTGCCACTAGATCTAACTAAATAAACAGACAGACCAGTGCGCTCTGTAGATGATGTAACATCTGATGATGAGGTAGCAGCATTAGGGCAGAGAGACTAAAAATGCAAGTGGGAGAGTCAGCGCAAAAACAAAACAGTGATTACAACGGCAACTTCTGCACAAGGCTCTAATGATCTGGAAAGGAACTTGCTGAGAAGTTGTATTTGTACAATAGCTTTCATTACAAATGCACATAAACAAGAACGTGTAGAAGCATTTTCTCTAATTTAATTTTAGTGGAGAGAAGGGATGGGTGGTCTAAAGTCCACATCCCAATGTTTGCAATTACAATCTCGACTAGAGCTATGATTTAATTGTGATCTTTCATCTCAGTTTAGACATCTGCAGCAGAGAGGAGGCAGAATAAGAAACAGCAGCAGGATTTCTCTCAGTAGCACAATTTAACGTAATGCTTAACACCTGGATTTGCTGCACAATTTAATATAACAGTTGACTTGTAACTGACCAGAGAGTGCTTTTCATATATATTTTTTTTTACACTCGGTCACTCATTTGTCCAACAGAAATGTGTACAACTTAGCATGTTACTTTCCAAACCTGAGTATTTCATCAACAATTAACAAATCCAATTTGGAAACAAAGGCAGTGCCAGTGACATAACATGTTGACATCTGTTAGAACAATGTAGATTCAATTTACCATGGCTGAGAAGCAAAGGCATAGTACAGATACAGAAGTCTTACATCCTGTCAGATCAATTGAATTACATTGAACTAAAAAGGAAATGATGGGTTTTGCATGCAATGACACAAAAAAAAACAACAAAAACTATGCAACACTGCATCTTTAACAGATGCTAATAGTGCATATTTAGCTTGGAGTCTATGCCACATACTTGAAAGTGTTATGAGCAAAACTGTTTAATGGGCAGGGTTTTTTTTTCTTCCATATTATCTACTGTATTTCTGCTGACCATAAGGCTTGTATGCTGTAGAGAGTGATACAGCTGTGAAGTGTCTCTGATAATGTCTAATCCCTGTATGCCAAGTTTGTTTTCTCAGCTGTAGGTGTGTAACATGTCAGAGTACTTGAAGTAACGCAGCTTTAAAAATGTCTCCAATCATCAAAATATAAAGAGAAAATAACTCCAAGAACAGCTGGATCACAGCAGAGAATTGCATTGTAAATCAAAACTTCCTATGATAATTTATATGCAGACACAATGCACCCGAGCCAACTAACTTCCTATGAGGATGTCTTGGCTGATTAAGTACACGCAGTGAGATACATGTGATCCTTCCATAAATTACATGCAGGTGCACATAGTCGAGATTATAGCCGTATAGAGAGACAGAGATGAGGTAGCAATAGCTGTGTTTTGTTGAAAACTAGCCTAGCTGGCAGGCAGCACTTCCTCAAGAGAGAGCAGAGGGTCCATTACAGTTAGACAAGGCTGCTGAGCTAATGGCTATAGTAATGGTACGGCTGCACTTAGAGCCGCGAATTTGATTTCAGATGTACTGTATTGCCACTGGTGCTGCCACAGTTGGCCCAGAGGTACTGTGATGCAGAATGCAACTGTAATCACACATGAACAAGATTATTAACCAGGGAGTATTTCTTATTAGGAGTAAACCATGCAAATATGTATCACAGGATGTAAACATGTCAACAGCATATTCCTGTATTCTTCTGTTGGCTTTATTCATAATCTAGTATTTTTCACCAGACATGTGGGGTATGTTGGAATTATTCTGCTTTAGGAGAATTCCATGGACACATATTCAGCACATTTAGAGTATGCCAATTGAGGTGTTGATCATAGTTCACAGCAAAAAATGTTACATTTTGTTGCCTGTTCATGGTCAGTTCTATGCATTATAAACCATTCTAATTCATAGTAAACCAATTACCCAGTAGTCCAGTTTGCAAGGCAGTGCATATAGCACAACACCTGTGCAAAACTGAGTGAAGTAGTAAAATGAGGGGAGCTGGGTTTAAACACTAGTTGCAAACTGAAAAAAAAATCTTATTTCTAATGGAACTGCACAGTACTGAAATGGGGCATTGGTGAAATATTCTAATATATTACCTATGTAAACAATTTAAGAGCAAAAACCACAATAGAGGAAGTCTGGACAATCCTTAGTCCAGAGCTATAAATATCCTCCATAATAGGTCAGCCTGTTTTATTTTACTGCCCATACTGTACTTCAATTTGAGTGTCTGGCACTAAACTAGATACAAAGTGACCTAAGATAACCATGACTTAAATAGACAAACAGAAAGGCATTTTACTGTTTGCCTTCTTTCTGATGGTTGGAGGTTAGAAAGGAGTACCTGCATGTGGTGCAGGCCAGCATGACAGAGTGACGTAAGCTGCTTTTGGCAGGACAGTTTGGGCACCGCATTGAGCCAAAGGGCAGACAGTCAAAAAAACATGCAGGCTGATTTGTCCATGTTGGTATTACAGCATGGCAGCTAAGACACAGGTTACACACTGGCCCTATGTTAACTGAGATGATTTTGGCAGATGAACATCTTAGTGTTATTGGGGACAAATAAAAGTCAAACATTTTTTTCAGAGGCTCTTTGTTGGGGTGTAAATAACCACAAGGGATGGCATTTATAATGCAGGACGGACCTCGTCAGAGTGCTGAGGGCACAGTATCGACTTGGCAAGGTGAAAACTTAAGTAAAATTAGCTTAATTGCTTTCACACAAAAGTGTCTGAGAAAGGAGAATGTCATTAACTCCCTGGTAGTGTATCCTACAAAATACAGAATTTTAATTAGCTACAACAATATAGCTTGGAGCTTTAAGGTATTTTTTAAAAATCTTTTAAGGCACTGGTGTTATGTTCATGCGTTTAATTGATTCATTCTACAGCAGGCAGTTTGACAGCACAAGCACAGAAATACTTCAAGGTTGACTGTTAACTTTGTAACTTGCAGATGTGTGGTTTTCCTGTCAAACACTGCTGAACGCACAGAGTTTGACACAACATTAAAGAAAGTGGTGCTATTTTAAACTTCAAATGTGTTTCGGCTACTCTTTCCTGGAACATTTTGTATCTGACATAAACAAACACATAATGACAATACCTGAATGTTGTCAAGGTAATATTAGTGAATTTAGGATCCAAATGAGTATGTTATTTAATATTGGGGTCATACTTAATTACCATAAGTAAATGCATGATCACATCATCATAAAAAGAAGGAAAATAAATAAGCCATCTGGCAGTCATGGATGTGTCAGTTCTGACACATTACTGTGCGTTTCTATAAGAGGAGCTTATAATGATGCCCTAAGTTGGTATCTGTGTTAGCCTAACAGGACAGTGGAATGAATGGCAAAGTGCTGAGAAAAATACTGCCACTACCAGAACAAAGCTACTCTGAAATTCAAAGACACGTTTCACACAAAAACAAAATCAAGTGCTCAAGAAAATCTTGTTACACTGTCCTCTGAAAGAACACCTTCTATAGCTAATAGTGAATGTATATTTGATTAGTATATTTATGAAGAGAGAAAGATGTCACTCATCCTTATTTTCTATAAATTTAATATTAGAATTTCAATATATTTTGGAAAAATAACATGATTTAAATGGAAGGAAATAAAGTCATGACAGCTGACAATGACTTTTGATTGTCTCCTACAGAAATGAAGAGAGAAAATCTGTCAGACATAAAAATTACCGTTGTCACAACTTATGAGTTTGGAAAGACATTGTGTGTGAATGCTGCAAACTGTCAAGAGAAAATATCTCAAATGAAAACTAACTGCAGTAAGCCTGATTTTACTGATATTCAGTGGTAAATAAAGAACGATTACTTCACCATATAGGCTAGTGTTTACTTCATAGTAAGAACAACCATGTTGTTTTTCTCTTTTGGCTTTTTAACCAGTGTCTAAACATTGCAATATTGCTCCAGTATTAGGAGAAAATGTCTAACTTTAGTTGAATAACATCACATTGTCATGAAGGAAGCCCAGTAAACTCAACAACTTCCCACATCTCCACAGACCAAGTCTTCCAGAAAGCTAGGGAAAACCCTGCAAATGCATGAAGAAATTACTTCTTTTTACTGCATGAATACTTTGTCTGTTTGGCCCTCTGCTGAGGGAAAAAACTATGCGACTCCTCACTTCAGACACCAGTCAGACAAACAACCAGCCAACAGGCTGCTACTGCAGTTTTTCAGCTGCCGGGGGCTCCTGGAATGCACAGGGAGCCAAGGAGAGCAGCAGCACAGGCATGTGTCCGGGAACAGAGAGCACTTAGTGTGCCAAAGAAACAGCCAAGAGGAGATTTCCACCAGATAGGCCTCAGTACTACTGCTGCTGGTAGAGCCCGTCTGGGCCTGTGGAGGGAGCACAGACACGGGGCTCTGCATGGCAGCGTAGAAAGGATCCTTTGTTATGAAGTATTATGTAGTGTTAAGCCCCACAGCGCCTGAGCATCCCTCTGTACTGCCACAAGGAAGAGTACAGAAACAGATGGGGAAAACAGAAAAAAATAAAGAAGATCTAAACAACACATAAAGAAGATCGCAGTAAGATGAAAGAAGAGGAAATAATAAAAGTGACACTAAAAATGAGGAAAACAGTCATATGCTATATTGACACAGTAAAAAGTACAGAACTCTGAGAATAGGACTGAAGCCAAACAGCTCTTATCTTTACTCACAAGATGTTTTCTCTGAGCTATGCTGTCACACTGAAAAGCCTCTGAATGCTGGCCTATGAGTTATGAAAATTGCACTGTAGTTATACAATGTGTTTACAGTTAAGAACCAATGTGGCCTAGTGTATATCTCCCAAAGTGTACATAAAAACAAAGGCAGTCAATCAGTGAAACAATGGAGCATTTGTGATGTTAACAATTAATGCCAGTCAAGTGTGTAAGAAAAGACTAGTATGATTTAAAAACAAGCCATAAAAGTATAAACCTGAATCAACATGTCAGTATCCCACAAAGCTGTGGTCTATAGACCAAGCAACTTAACAAAATACAGCTAGTGATTTAAATTAAAAACAAGACTTTTGTCCTTTAGATCTACAGTATTGTGTATTCATGGAGATTTAATGGTATTAATGTAGTTATTTTAAAACAAGCAATGATGAGTTGTCAGTCTCACACAGGCTCTGTACTCATTTCATTTTATAATATTTAAGAAAAAGATTAATGTTAATGTCATATAAAACATTTTGTACTCCTTGTCCTTTGGTAATACAAAGTATGACAGGACACCATTCTGTAGGTGTAGGCTTACGTGAGCAGAATTCATTTGCAGTGATTAAAATCTGATTAGTCAGTAGATTAATAGACTAAATTAATCTGTCAATCAGTAGAAAATGTATCAGCAACTGTTTTGACTATTCATTTCAGGCAGTTATCAAGCATAATTACCAAACACACTAAAGGTTCAGCTTCACCAGTGAGACTTTCCTCCTTTTGTTTAATGCTGTTTTATGTGCATGTTTGCTAAACAATAGGAATTCACTAATAGTGGTTTTTGTTTGTTTATGGGGGTTTTGGTGTTTATTCCACCTTTTGTGGTAAGGAAACAAAGCCATTTCTTACATAAAAAAAGATAAAAGATTAATTACAGTGTATTAAAATGAGCATATATTCAATCTTTTACCATAACATCACTCATAATCATTCTATTTGCAGATAGGGAGATACTAGTAAACAAAGCAAAGTGACACAGATATTCTGGGTTCTCCATACCATTACACTCCTCTTATTAGCCAGATTTCATTCACTTAAATAGTATAACATTTACAAAATCAGAAGTGTTTAAAAATGCATACTTTTAGTCATAACCTTAAGCCTTTCAGAAACCTACGGAAAAAGGCCAATACGTAGCCAAAAATATCTATGAAAATCAATGTAATAGACATTTACAGTGTTAAACAGTGAATTGGACACAAACGCAAGTAAGAGCGAAGACTGTTTTTTCTTCAAATGTAAAAAGATTAAGAATATAAATGGTAGATCCAATACTCATTAATTACTTTAGCTGCAGTTGTAATTTCATTTACAACTGCAGCTCACGTCACCATCTGTTACAAGGCATAATATTTAAGACATGTTGTCAATAATAATTTGATAACAGTTAACCCTTTGAGACCTAGATCTATTTTTGTGGCAGCTTTAAATTTAATTCTTCTCTACATTATACCTTTCCTGAATGATGTATTACCATGTATTATAATCATATCATCTCCACTTTGCATTTTCTGTGAAAATCTGGTATCATTTCACAATAACTTAACTCTTTATTGGTCCCACAACAGGGATATTTGTAGTTTTAGTACATTTTCTGAAGGCTCAGAGTTAATTCAAAGATAGAAAACTGAACTGAGCCTTTGAGCGATTAATATCATTAGTACCCTGAAAATATCTAATGTTACTTTGGTGGCCCTTCCAAATAATTGTTTTTCTCTATTGATTCTCTCTTTAACTTTTCTTAAGTGATTTGTCACAATTTATTATGACACTGTCCTCTATTTTGTGTTTTTTGAATGAACATAAAGTATTTTCCTACATTTAATTTACTGATCATGTTCATAAAAGGTCAGATTAAAGTTGAGGATTATTATATTATACATCGACAGAAATACTGAAGAATAAAACTAGTTTTTCAGTGAAATATATAATTATCTGAAGACAAAGTATTTCCATCAACTGACACTGATCCAACTCCATGGGTTTTAGTGGTGAATCAATGTTACAGAAGATGACGATGTTTCCATGCTCACTGCAGAACATCTGAACATCCAAATGGATCATATCTGATGACCACAAAAAGATGAATTAATGACTCGGAATTTCTTAATCATTTTAGATCAGTAGATGGTTTTGGTCATCAATATGACTGGGTGTTTGGGTTTTTAAAGTATCTAGAATCATTGCCATTAAGTACATGGATTTTACTGGTGATTCGATGGTGCAGAAGCTGTTTCACTGTAAAGCCTCTAAATGTCCAAATAAGACATGTCTGATGAGCTCAGAAACTATATTTTACCTGAACTACTGTATGCCCATGTATTGTATGAATCAGTGATTTAGAAGATGTTAGACATTTTACATCTGTAGATCTTTGTTGATGTTAAGGGCTTGTAGATTATTTCATCATAATAGCCCCCCTAAATCCCTAAATCTCTTAAAATATACTCCTGACCTTAGTTCCCTATGGTGATAAACAAAGCTCACTATTTGATCCCATTGTCAGAGATGGCAGTGCATCTATACCCATAACTGACAATACTCTCCACTGGACTAAAATGAGGAAGTGAAATTAAAGTTTTATAAGTATCTAGGAGCAAGGACACTAGGGGGGAAAAAAATGAGTAAGCTGTCTGTATGAGAGTGTAAAACGTGTTCGGATGATTTCATAGTACAGTCCTAAAGCAGAGTCACACGCTTCGACACGTGCAACTGTACTGCGAGCTATTTAAACAAAGAGTGTGACGAGCTGCCAAGACGATACACACAAAAACAAAGACCAAACAAAACCAACCCAAGTGTAGCATTAATACACAGCTACAGAAACCTTTATTCTGACTTATAAAGGGTTTATTACACAACCTAGCTACTTTACGACAGCGTCAAAACAAAACCCTTTGCTTTGTTGTGCTTAAAATGCTCATACTATTAAAATGCAACAATACTGTAACTGTTACTGGATAACATATTGGGCCGGTTTAAGCTTTAATACATTTCAAAAGCACTTTATTTATCACCCAGAGGCATTTCCTCTAATAAAAAACTTACATCTAACCCACTGCTAGACCTGTCAGAAACAAAATACGACGTTTATTAAAGGGATATTAGTCGCTGCTCTTTGCTAGCTTACGATAATTAACAACACACTTCCTCACTTTACACACATAATTCACAACTCTCTTTGACAAGTTAACAAAACCCTGCCCTGATTTGAGCTTCCTGATAATGTTAGTGTACATAATCGGTAAAAAATAGACGGTATGAGGAAGAGACAGATCTGTTACTGGCCTGTCGGTGCTTAGCTTGCGAAAAAAAAACCAGACTCACCAACGTAAAGGTTACCAGCAACGAGCCCCCCTCTTTCTACTTCACATTCGAGGCATTAATGGTGTTGTAAACGGAGACCGCCAGTCCCGAATGTGGTAAAAGAGTAGTCAAAACAATGTTTTCGTCGACTGTTCCTTGTTCTCGGCGCGACAGCTCTTTATTTTAGGTGAGCAGAAACACTCGCTGTGAGAACTCTACCAGCTGCCTCGCTCTGGCGCGGTCACCATGGATACCTCTTTAAGAGGGCGGGGCCAAACGCGTCAACCTGCTTTCAAAATAAGAGCACGGGAGTTTACCGGGGTGGACAAAAGAATCGATATAACAACACAATAAAAAAGAAAGAAACCCACTAATCTAGGCCTTGGCATCATAGATAACGAAGAACTGTATATAAAACATGTATTTTCCCCCTAAAATGTCTCTACATTTGTATAGCGTACATTTTCAATTCTTACATTTCGTGCCATATTTTCTTGTTTGTAACATAAAAAAATAATGTCTTAATGTCTTGATATTAACAGAAAATCTACACAGGAAGTCTGAATATTATTATTTAATTTTCCATCTTTCTTAATTTTAGACCTATCTTCAAAAATTAGGAACATATTATTAATATCACTTGCTTGTGTATTCCCATATTCCCCAACTTGCTTTTGGAACATTTACAATTCAATATTTAAAAAAAAAAAAATCAATTTGTGTATTTGTTTATTTGGAAGCTTATCAGATTTTCATAGCTCAGCGTGTACAGTATTTCACAACTGTTCGTATACTGTTCATAATTTCAAATGACCCATAAAGAACATAAAATAAATTGTTTTCTGGTTGAACAAAAAACTTGAAAACAATTTTGACTCAAGCAAATTTTAAAAAGAAAGATATTTATGACAAAAAGAGGAAGGTATTTAATCATTAATATACATTAAAAAAATCAAAATCAAACTGTTATCCCTTTTGAAGAGTCAATGCAACACAAATAACAACAAATGCCCTTTAAGATGTATTGTCCTATTATGGACAATACATCTTATATCATAATACAGTCACTACAATCAGAAAAACACTGTTCCCTCCTCAGTCATGGAAAGTATATGTAATAATTCATTCATTTATTAATTTATTTCAAGCATTGACAGAATATATACAAGTTCAAAATTGCAAAATCAATCATTTAGACTCAAAAAGGAGTGCGAAGAAGAAAAACGTATTCAACCATGTCCTTGTTTCTCATCATCAAATAAGTTAGCGTAATGAAGTGTTAAATATTCAATACAAAGCCAGAATAATGAACAAAATAGGCCTATACCAAACTCACTTAACAGTATTTACATTATAGAAACAAAATGTCTTTGAAAAATAGAAGCAAAGTACATTGATGGTGGTGTTACCATGGGGAACAGTTAATCTGAACTTACATTAATGACATTCCAACAATAGGGAGAAAACTACAATACACAAATGGAATAAATCTGCTATTTTTTGTTTGTTTTAGTTTTTTTGTAAAATTGTTAATGTTAACATCATGAAACACGTCTTCACTGTATCATGAACAAACTACAGCAAATTAATAGTCTTATAATTCACTTCATCTTATTTTCTTTATGGAGTGAGTTTTCAAAAGATTCTGAAGAAAAATTAGTTCATGTAATTAGTGTACACCAACCTCATTTATAACATTTCATTTAATAAATATGAATCAACGAAGGTTAAAGAATAACCTTGAGCTACTTCTAAACAAATCTAGCTTCTGCAATAACACTTTCACTTCTGTGAAAGTTCAGGCTGAACCTTGTCTTATGCCTTTGAGGGTGTTTCATTAATTCTTCTCACATGGGTTTTCTTCATAGATGATACAACTGGAGAGGTATTTTCACAGCATGTAAGATTAATTCATGTTTAATGAATGTAACTGATGATCTAAATGGAGATCTCTAACCTGGGTATTGTGGTTTTGCACTGTATTCACAAAAAGCACCTGCAGACAGAAGAGAACAAGTGGGTGAAAATTTACTTTCATTTAGTCATAACAGACGAAAGTGATCTCTGTTACCTAACCGAAACACTTTGCATGCAAAACAGAAAGCATCACTGCAAAAAAAAAAAAAAAAAAAAAAAAAACACAGCAGAGGAAACCAGGCTTTCATGTTTAAACTCCCCTGGAGAATTCATTAAGTATATAAGGTTTATTACAGAGGCTTGTTGACTGGGAAGATATAATCCGGATTTAACTTTAATGTGAGGATCATTTCAACCATATCATACAGTAAGCTGTCCTATATCCTCTTAGACATTTTCGCTTTACAAGACAAATTGTTCAAAGCTTTGTTATGCTGAAACTTTTAACTGTGCACATTACACAGACTCAGTGCATTGTGAAACTATCATGGCGTAACTTTAAGCATATTTTACACATTTTTATTAACTTTGGTCATTTTCCGTTTTATAATCCATTTCTGTACTTTCTTAAACTAAACAGAGATGCAGATGTCCTCACTAGTTATATAAATACTTTAAAGAAAATAAAATTATAACTAAAGAAAGCCAAAACTAATGGGACTGACCACTAAGTCACTGTGCCTGAAAATGGATTACAACAGGATAACATAAAACTATAACATTTAATTGAATCAATCCAAACACTACAGTCAGATCTTATCATGATATTTAATTTCTGAACACTGTGATGGACCTTAATCCAGTTTTATTGGATTTCCCCCCCTTTAATCTCTTTCTCTTACTTTCTAATAGTTTTGCCTGGAATGTGATCCTCTGTTTCCTTCTCTTAATGATCCCTTAGGTTTTACATTTCTAGCTGTGACCAGAAAATGGTCAAACAAAGGACAAACTATGTAATGTCTGACCAATATTGACCATGTTATGGAAGTGTCCTGCTGCTCTGTTTATTATAGAAAAATATAAGTGGTGGATTTGGAGTCATAAGAAAACCTTTTTCTGAATACATTTCCCATCATAATTTGTGTTTGACTTATACTGTATTCACACAGTCAACATCAGGAGATTCTTTAAATACCATGAAATCTGTTATTAGAGCAAAATACCTTCTAAAAGATAATTATTTTATACGGAAAACCATGTAAAACCACTTAACTAAAACAAGCATTTTCAAAGCTTAATATTCTTTGAGAATGCTGACATCTACTGGCTGCTCAGCTCATCTACACTCTATTGCAGTAAATAATATTTCAAGAGCTAAAGTAATATACAGTTAACAGATTAATTTGTGCTGTTTTTCATGTTATTTGTGAGAAATGTCAGATGTCTTAAGTCTATCCCTACCTATGAAACATATGGATCTAAAATAGGTACAAGGAACATAAAATGAATCAATGAGGGACAAGTAATTTGTCATTATTTATTTTTTTCCCCTTGCGTTTGCGTGTTAAAAGTGTAGAGATTTAGGGAATGTAGGATGCCATCTGTTATAAAAAGAAAAAATAGGCATGAAAACAATAGGGGAACTCTGCAGAGAGATCACACAAATGTTGAGGTCAGTACACAACGGGTTAAATAAAACAATGAACCTAAAGTGGTCAAACATCCATCAGGACATTATAAATGAGATTTCAAAGAAAAAATGATGAATATTATTTGTCATTGCCAGGAGTATAAAACACCTAAAGATTAACTAAATAAGGTAAAGACTGCAACTTAAGCACAACCTATTTTTATCTTAAACTCAAGTAATGTTTTAGGAGGAAAATAAAACTATAAAATATAATAAAACAACCAAATATAAAACAATAAATCAACAAATTATTAAATAGGCCTACATTTTCCAAAACAGATTGAGTTGTCAAATAGCCTTTTGGGCCTGTGCTCAAAAACCAATTTGTGCTCTGAATAAGAATTATTTGATGTAGCATCGGCAGACAACCCGTTTTTGATGGGAAGCAAACGTGATGTTAGGTTTTATGTGGGCTTAGTAAGAGACTACAATGCGTCGCTTATAAGACGTCACAGATGTGGTGTGGATTCATTGATGACGTCACCGACGCGCCAGACGTGTAGTCCAAATTATTAACGGGCTTTACTCGCAAATGAATCAGCCGTTGGTTAACAGAAGTAGTTGAAACGGACATCAATAATTAGAATTTATTATGAAGTACAACATATGTGTGATTCAGGGCACATGACAAACCAGATAGGATTTTAGCATTTTATTTCCCATTGAATACCATTCATTAATGTTCTAACCTCAAGCCCCACGAGTCTACCGGAAGAGGCGGAGACTTTAGCTCCCTGCATATCTGGCGATTTCAATAAAGATATATATATAAAAAAAAAATAAACAAAACCAAAAGACAAGCAAACAGGTCAAACTCCACTTCACATCCGCCATTAAACAAGAGAAGAAGAAATACGAGGTCGAATGAGGTTTGTACATGTTAAAAAACAAAACTTTTTTTTATATTTACACCGGTGTTTTCTGCAAATAGACGGATTTATTCATATGTGTGACAGTATGCTGTTTTTCGAGCCATAAAAATGACAGTTGCATATGATAGTATGTCTAACGTTAGGATAAAATGATGTAAAGTTACTCCACTTGCTAATGAAGTGTATCTAAATACATCATGCATGTAAACTAGCTGTGTGTCCTGTGTGCACAACTGTTTATAAAGTATGGTATGTGCTGTCAGTGTCAAGAGTTTACTGTATTTGTCACAGGTTTGTTTTTTTATTTTATTTTAGAGGAAGTAGTCTGTGTTTAACCTTTCACCTGCATTCACATTTAACCTATGCTACTCGTCATTTCTTTTAATTATCTACTAATTTACGTAAAAGCCTTGTTGGCCTTCAAAGAACAACTGTTTTCTTTAGTGTTGACTAGAAGAGTTACCCAGTTTGTATGTGTACTGGTACACTCACTCTCACTCATTTTTACACACACACACACACACACACACACACACACACACACACACACACACACACACACACATATATATATATATATATATATATATATATACAGTGACCCCCAAACTGATTGCTAGGAACAGCTAAGATCCTGTGCAGAACCCTTGGGCTGTGTGTGTGTGTGTGTGTGTGTATATATATATATATATATATATATATATATATATACACTTACACGTATATATATGTGTATGTATGATGTGTTATTATACATATATGGTGGTTTATGTACATGTATACAAAAGGTTTCAAAATATTCCACTAGAAAGAACTTGTAAAGTGAATGTATCATAATGTGCAGACAGTGTTTTGAAATAGATCTGGTAGATCTCAGACCAATATTCCTAAGGACTAAAATTTATTCTCTTGTCAACTCTTAAGAATTTCACATTTTGACCCAAGATTTATTTTAGAAACTGGAGCCAACCAACATTGAAAACTTGAGTTTTCTTTTTCAGTAATACACACATGGTAAAAATTTCGTATTAGAATTTGTATTTTGTCCTTTTTTTTTTTTTTTTACGTCAATATACACATTAATTTAACTTTTACATAGTAAAAGTTAAACTCAACAACAGTTTATTGATGTTGTCTACCCATTTCTCTTCTCTCTTATGGTTCTTTCTTCTTCTTTCTTCTGCACAAAACCAAATTCATGCAGACAACACACACACACACACATATACATATATATATGTGTGTGTGTGTGTATATATATATATATATATATATATATATATATATATGTGTGTGTGTGTAGCCTGTAATAGTTTTTGTATTAACCAAGAAAAATGTAATAGGAATATTGCTGCATGAAGCCCATTTTTTCATACGTTAAGTAGGTATTGACTCAGACATTGTACGTCTTATAATGTAACTGTGGGTTAGTACTTTAACCCTAACAAAGAACATGAAAACTTTTTTGAACCCTGTCTGTAATAATTCTCAAGTCTCATGTGATATTACATATAATTTGTTACCAAATGATGATCATTGAACATTTATTATAGTTGTCACTCTTCATGGTTTTGATATAATTCCTGCTGAATTAGACATGATTAGTAGATTTTTGTACTACCATTTGTACTGTCATTAAAGATGGAATGCTCTGGTTGCTATTGTTTAACTCTTGTCTGCCTTTCAGATGCAGTAACGGCTACATCATCAAAACTGTCATAAATATCTTCCTTCCTGAAACGTCAAAATGGCTTATTCACAGATCCGTCTGAAAATTCTCCCCAGTTTTCGCTGCTTGTTTGATAAAATGGTTCAGATTAAAGTGGAAGGACTTGTCCCTTACAAACAAGTAGAGCTGAGGTCCAGAGTGGTTGATGACAGAGGGATAGTTTTTAAAGCCTCTGCCCAGTACAAAGCAGATGAAACAGGTCAGGTGGACGTCTGCCGGGTCCCCTCTCTGGGTGGAAGTTATACAGGAGTGGAGCCCATGGGTTTGTTTTGGGCTTTGGCCCCTGAGACTCCACATAATAAATTACTGAAGAAGAATGTTCTCAGTCCAGTGCGGGTCCAGATTGAAGCATGGAGTGTGGAGACTGGTCAACTTTTAGCCTCTGAAACCAACGAAAGAGAATTTATGACTGAAGGAATGAAGAGAATACCTGTAAAAGAAGGACGATTAAGAGGAGTTCTCTTCATCCCACCTGGTACTGTATGTTTGTACTGTCTGTCAGGTTAGAACACACCATTTTAATTCTGATTACTTTCCCATTATCTATTTGTTTCTCCAGGAAATAGTCCATTCCCTGGAATTGTAGACTTGTACAATTTTGGTGGTCGCCTATCTGAGGTCAGAGCCAGCCTTTTGGCAAATCAAGGTTTTGTTGTTTTAGCGCTTGCCTATTTGGGCTACCAGGATTTACCCGAAAAACCTGAAAAACTGGATATAGAGTACTTTGAAGAGGCTGTAACATATCTGAAGAACCGCTCTGAGGTTAGTAATGAAGATGTGAAGTCAAAGAAAATATAATTAAAATGATAACATGATTTTTTTTTTTTCCACCCCATTATTTCAGTCTCTAATGTAATTTGTATTTAGTATGCACTGGTTACCCATATTTGTACACATAGTATCAATGATGCCACCTACTGGCTTCTTACTGGTCATACAAACCTGTGGCAGTGTCAGAAATACAGAGAAAGAATGATGAAAAATAAATAAATACAATTACATCCAATTTATTGCTAAAATTGAAACAGTTAGCCAGATTCCTCATGATCTTTGTTGTGTTATAAGACATTGAATATTTTAATACTTTGGTCTGGCAAAAGCACACTTTTTAAAAATGAAGACTTTGATAACGTTCAAAATTTTCAATGTTTTTTAAGATTTTATGGACAACACACAAAGTAATTTAGTCTGTCATGAAAGTAACTATTAACTACAGCCTTAGTAGAAACTATATGCAGATCTAAAAAGTGAGGGAGGGAGGAAGGTAGGACTTTTCCATACTTATATATCTATACTGCTTTTCTATTCTTAACCATATATTATAATAAAATGAATATTTGATGATTTTGAAGAGATAATACTTGATAGCTAGAGTACAAAGCATTGTATGTGTACAGGAAAAGCTCTGGAACGTTTATGACCCGTGACACAAAGTTTAGCTGCTGACATTTTGACAAATTCAGAAACCATGACAAAACCTTTCAGAGTATTTAAGATATATGAAAGCTGAATGAAAATTAGGTTTATATTCCACCAAAAGTTGACACGACAGTCTAAAAGCTCAAATAATAGTTAAGAATAAATAAATGTGAACTTCTCTGAAAATATGATTTCTGTTATATAGTAATTGTTTTTTTGTACTTTTGAAAATATATTATAACATTTATTTAACCAGGAAAAAAGTTAATTGAGATTAAAGAGTGATTCAAGAGTGTCCTGACCAAGACAGCAGCAGCAGAAGTTACATAAAATTGACAACCAGACATCCACATTAATATATATATATATATATATATATATATATATATATATATATATATATAAATACAATGAAAGTTAGGACTAATAACAAACTTAAAGTGATGACAACATAAATATAAAACATCGCCATTATTTTTAAAAAGGTGCTAAAAGTATAACGACAATGTTACTTTCCTACTGATTTAAAATGACTTTAAATGTGTTAAAACAGACCAATCCCTAGTGTTGAAAACTTGGTTGTTTGTAGTAGTTGTGTTAACATAGTTGTTCTTTTACGCATTTTCCTCGTATAGGTTAAAGGCCCTGGTGTTGGCGTCATCTCCATCTGTTATGGCGGTGCCTTGGCTTTATCCATGGCGTCTTTTCTACCCGATATCTCAGCAACCGTCTTCATTAATGGTTGCATTGCCAATACTGCGATTCCAGTACACTACAAAGACATTGTTCTGCCTCCACTTCCGATTAACACCGCCAAAGTGGAAGTCATAGACGAGACTCTTTTGAACGTACGTCATTGCATGGCTGACACGACCTTGGAGGAGAACAAGCCATGTATCCCTCCAATAGAACGCGCCAGCTGCCACTTCCTGTTCGCTGCCTCCGAAGACGACCACAACTGGCGCAGCGTGGTCTATGTCAATCAGGCTGCGGAAATATTAAGAAGTCATGGCAAGGAATCATTTGAGGTGGTGACGTATCCCAACGCTGGACACTTTCTGGAAGTCCCCAACATGCCATTTTGTCCATCCAGTGTCCACGCAGTAATCGGGAAGGCTGTAATGTTTGGTGGGGAGGCAAAAGCTACCTCTGAGGCTCAGCTGGATCTGTGGGAGAGAGTCGTCAATTTCTTCAAGAGACACTTGGACAAAGGTCGGCAATTTAAATCCTGGCTCTGACTGTCCACATGTCAAAGTGTCCTTGGGCAAGACACCGAACCCTGAATTACTCCGTCTGGCAACTGTATGTGTGTGTGTGTTTGTGTGTGTGTGCGTGTGTGTGTGTTTGTGTTTGTGTGTGTGTGTGTGTGTGTGTGTGTGTGTGTGTGGCTAAAAATGTAAAGCGCTTTGGATATAAGTGCTATATAAGCAGTCCATTTACTAATGAATCACATAGCTATAAGGGCATCAATAACAATATATATATATATATATATATATATATATATATATATATATATATATGTGTGTATATATATAATCACAGGAAATATAATACACTTTATTGGTTTTTGGCAGTTTATATGTAGCTTATAATAAAAATCACTAAGCATATATTAAATGGAAAATAATGCGTTGTTTGTCAACATTGTGCCATATTTCTTCAATGTCATTTAAAGGGTTAAAATTCTGGAAGTGAAAAAAATGATCAAGTCAAGAAGCACTACTGATTTTTATACACTGGACACAGCTCTAAATGAAAACATTAGTTTGATGCTGAAATCGCAGCATTTCTTCTACTTGGGTGAGTTTGATTATCAGGCTTATGAAGGTAAAAGGTTATTATACATTCCATCTTATGTAGTAATGCAAAGTAAAGTGTATGTATATATAGATAGATAGAGAGATAAAACCCAATAAGGATTGTATTAAAATATTTTACAAAGTTCAAAAACCTTACTCTTAAAGACATTTTTTTTTATGGCATTTCTTTTAACATGGACAGTTTTGTCCTGGGTTAGCCTGACTTCCAAGTGTTTCCAGTGAGGGACAAATGCTAACGAATATTTTCAGGTGAACACAGTATATATGAATACAGTCCATCATCTATGATAATTTACAGTAAAGCGTTCCACTCAGGTCATCTCTGCATTCATCTTATTGGAACATAAGTGCACACTGAAGGTTAGAGCTACCACTTTAAACTAAAGATGTTTTAATTTTTTCACATTTATTCTCTTGACAATCACTGCTGTATTATTAAACTCTGTGAATAATTAATAAACTCTCCCTATTCCTGTGTTTGTATTTTGTCACTGAGAACAATATAGACTAGTCAGAAATTAGTCACTGAGGAGGAGTTTTATTAATGTTTGTTCAGTTCTGGCAGAGCAGCTGTATCTACAGATGTAGTTTACTGCCACCAGAGTGTGAGAGCCAATGAATAATGGATCAATAATGTAAAGTGCTTTGGGTGCCTTGAAAAGCGCTACAGAAATCTAATCCATTATTATTATTATTATTATTATTTGCGATTTCATGACACATACTGATATTAGTATAAATATAAGTTAATATTAAGTCTTAAAGGCCAAAACATCTGATAGAAATTGTTGATTGGTATGAAATACAATTTGTCGCTTTTCATTCTGAGATTCTGTAGTTACCATGGAAACACTGTCATCTTCTATAAAATTTTTTTCCATGGAATTGGATCTGTGACAGTGGATAAACATACTGGGTTAATGTTCAGTTAATGATATACATCACTGAAAAAGTCACTTTTTTCTTCTATTTTGATACAATAGTCTTTTACTTTAATTTGAGCTTTTATGAACACCTACATGATCAGTGAATTAATTAACCATTGGAAAACAAAGGATTTTCACTGGAAAAAATACAAAAGAGACTATAATAAATGGTGATGAGGTGATGAACTGTCTGCAAAGTCACACTGGGTTAAAATGATTTGATGTGTGTTTGTGAAATGATATCAGTCGACTAAAATGTTGTAATTTTGGACCATTTACACTTTATTTCTTAGAACTGATGTAATGACACTTATCCAATCAGTGTTATGTTACTAAAACATTAGTCTCTGTGGTATTTAACTGCATTTATACATTTTTTTTTTTTTCTTCTAAAGTATGAGTTGTGTCAAATACAGTAAAACATAAATTGGAATTTTAGAAAAGTCAGTATTTCAATTTGGATCAATAAGCCTGTTGTATTTTAATCCCATTCAGGTCCAAATCCTTAGTTTTATGTAATGGGCCTTTGTCTTTTCCACAGGGTAATTAACTGACTGATGATGTAAGGCTTTAGTTTTATAACTGTATAACCTCGATCAAAGAGCAGCTCCACACTAATGTAAAAAGGAGACAAAGGCACCATAGACGATATTGAATCCAGCTGTATTTTGAAGAAACCACACACACACACACACACACACACACACACACACACACACACAAATTTGTTGTTTTATTACCACATACTGTTATCCAAAAGTCCTAGGTTATATTATATATATTCTGATCAAACATATACATTTCTCAGTGTCTATTTGTGTGAAGTATATATAGTATTAAAAACAGGGGGAAAAAACAAAGTGGTAGCATTTACATGTAACACGCCTTTGACCTTTTAACCCCTGAGATGTTATTCCAGGTAAACAGACTGCTGTGAAGTAGTTAGTGCCTATTTTATAGCAAGTGGGTCTCACTCAGTTCTCTGTGTTTTAACCCCATTAAATGAAATGGACTGCACTTATATAGCGCTTTTCCACCGTCATGGTGCACAAAGCGCTTTACATTAGCCTCACGTTCACACATTCATACCAGTAGGCTTCTATGGTTCTGTCAGTCCTACTGGTAGACAAAGTCAGGGTTTATTATTAAGTAAATGGTTGATATATTTTTTTGTGAATATTTGAAATAAATCATACATTTTGAATGCTCATCACAGGTACGTTAAGGGTTAAACCTTTTTATTTTGCTCAACGCACATCAGACTTTAACCTTTAAACCTCTTTTATTTCAGTTTTCTGTGTGTCTTCTAAGTCTGTGTATGTATTTTCTTGTATTTCCTTCAACACACCCAACAACCTGGAGGGTGTGGGGCATGAAATAAGTCATTTTCATTTAAAGGGCCAGCGCTCAAAATGACTTTTCTGGTGTCATTACTTCAAAATAATGTTGGAGTTGGAGCTGTGAAGTTGAATTAATGAAGAATTCAGCCTTTACAGTTTATATAGACCACAGGGAAATGATTTAAAATGAATAATTCCATTTAAAATATCACTCTTTTAAAATTCTTTTATATTGAAACAGTCCATATGAGCTTTCAGGACATTGAATGAATGTTCTGCTATTAATTAAAAGTCTATAAGTTGACTACAGGCGATTATAAAATGCTGTTTTGTTTCACTAAGGTATGCACTGGGGTGTTTTCACCCTCCACAGTGGAATGTGACGAGCTGCTGTGAGGGAACAGACTGAACATGACAACATTAGCAGCAGTGTTGTGAAAGGATGAGGCAGGTTTTATGCATTTGGACAGTAACTGAAGCTTTGTAGCATTGCCACCACAGTGGATGTGAAACAACACAGTGGGGATGGGATCGAAGTGTGTGTCTTAGCTTTAATTTAAGTAGTTTGACTAAAATATTACATCAACAAGCATTATATACAAAGATCCAGGTGAAATTCAAGCAAAATATTATGCTTCAATTCAGTTCAGTTCACTTTTATTTCGAGCACACAATCAACAAAACATCATTGAAAATAGTCAACAATTTTTTTTTCCTTGTACTCGAAAAGGAGTGGGAAGAAGTAAAACTTATATTCTCCCACCCCCTTTTACAAACCAAAATCCAAATAGATGCTGCATTAACACACAATATACTTTTTTTAATGTCCTTTATATCATTACCACAAAACATCCATAACTATTTATATACACATTATTTATAATTCACCTCATACAATCTGATATGATCAACTAAAGTACTAGTAATAGTAAAGCATTAATTTGTAGTGAAATTACATTCACTTTCACTACAGATCAATTACATAAACAATAATTAATAGATATGATCCATAGATAAATACATAGATACCTCCTAACCGTGATAGTCTTATTGCAATATACATGTAAATATACCTTTTCTACCTTATAACTAAATATTCATTTATTCAGATAATATTCTATATTTTGTTATTATACTAGTTTTATATATCCCTTTGAATACACTAATTGAAGATGACTTTTTTAGATTCTGATCCCGATTATTCCACAGAAATACTTCTCTATTACTGTTTACTTCTAGTTCACTATATCTTCCCTTTATATTTATTACAACTGACTTGTTTTTACATGTTATTTTAAATGTGTTGATTGTATTACACATTGAAAAATGATTCACAGAGGTGGAAAGTAACTAAGTAAAAGTACTTAGTTACTGTACTTAAGTAGATTTTTTTTACGTGTCTGTACTTTACATGAGTATTTTTCTGGCAACTTTTTACTTTTACTCCCTATATTTTTTGCATAAATATATGTACTTTATACTCTTTACATTCTCAGAATAGACTGGAGAGGAACTGTGACTTTATATATTATTACTATTATATCATAATTTTGACTTTTTATCTTAAAATTATGCGTTTTTTAAATGTCATTTGTATTTTTTATTTTTTTTTCAAAATCTAATGATGACTTTTTATCTCAATTGTGACTTCATCTACCATTTTCTTCTTCTTCTTCTTCTTCCATTTTATTTTGGTGAACCTGTTTTATTTTGGTGAACTCCCAAAAGTTAAGTTTTTACGAGTTGAAAATGTAAAAATGGCATTCCAGAGTGGAAATCTTGAAAACTATCTGCGGTCGAAAACGTAAAAATAATGCTGTTCCATATG